>JACEIK010010677.1:12094-25396 GCA_018107945.1 Datura stramonium
TTTTTCTCCAAAAGATAGACCTTCACTAGAATATAAATACACACATTCACTATAATACAAATACCTTTATAGACATTCACTATAATACAAATACATTTATAACAATTTTTATAATTTTTTTTTTTACTTTTTCTCTTTTATTTCTCTCTGGATCTTTTTATTCTCTTCTTCACTATTCATCTTCTTCTTCATTGCTCAATAAGTGATTTCGGTGACCTCCACTTCGGCCAAATTTTCATAATTTAAAAATAATTATTTTTCTTCTAATCTTCTTCTCTTCTCTTTCTCTCTCTATCTTTTTTATTAGTATCTTCTTTGCCGCTCCATAACTGATTTTGGTGACCAGTTTGGATATGGTAAATCTCTTTATTATTTTGAAATCATTCCAACTTCAATCTCATTATACTAAAAGAAAACTCTAAATGTTTAATTCGATCCTTGCCTCCCTTTCATCCATCAATGTCATTTTGCCATTAAAGACCCAGATAATTAATTTTTATTTTTTCCATTTTCTTTTGCAAAATACACAACAAAATACTTATATATATATATANATATATTTTTTTTTACAGATATATAAATCAAAAGTCAAAACTAATCCAAATCTAGAAATTAAAAAAAAATGTCATTATTAAAAAAATTTCAGTCATCGGAAAAAAAATTCACTTATCAAGAGGATGTAATGTAAGCACCGGTAGCAAAACCCAAAAAAAAATTGAATAAAAAGGAGAAAGGTTAAGAAGTAAAAAAAATAAAGAAAACATGAAAGTTACACATGGGCGCGTGCATATAACCCTTTAACACAAATTGAATATGACTTTTTATAGGGGTGTATATTCTTTTTTAAATTAATCCAATGGGTCATAGGTTTTTCGCAAATTTGAAGTGTGTAACATCAAATTCGGACATAGTTAGAGTATTTTTTGAAGTATTTTCCCTGAAAAGAACAGTAAGTTGCAATTTTTCTGATATTAGTATGATGAAAAAAATGCATCTTAAAAATGTTGACCAAAATATATACAACTTGACTCTCTAAAAAAAAACATGACAAATATTTCAGGATTAAGAATATATAATAAGAAAGATACTATCATAAAAAAAACTAAGTAACAGAAATAACTCGATCATTAAATTATATCTAAATTTTAATCCTTTTGGGTCATGTACATGTTAACATTGAAATAAATGACACAATTATGCCTTTTTATTTTTTATTTCTTTCAAGAAAATGTTGTTGTTGCGTTGTTTCCTTCATCCAATAACCAATTATTCTGGCTTTGTGGCATCAAACATTATAAATTACATATCTTTTTATTATTTTAAATAATATTGCAAGTAAATTGAAGAAATATTTTGAATTATAGTTTTCAAATTCAACAATCAAAATCTATTATTCTATCTTTCTATTATTTTTTCCGATTTAAAATTTAATATTTTTATATTTCTACTTTATAGGTATGTGTGTTTGTGCGTATTTATTTATTTATTTTAAATACTTTTCTTACTTAATGTATCTAAAAAATATCGATTGATTATATATTATCAATTGAAAAGGAATAACATTAAAAAGATTAATGACTTGGCCTAGTATATATACACATGGTGATAAGTTTTCTTTTTCTTGTTTCAAATTAAGTCCTACTATAAAGGTTTGACTTTAGACCACATTTGTCGAGCTGACCCTGCTCGGTGCTCAACCAATTGAGCAATCGTCACTTGTCTAGTACACTTGTTGTCGTGTTCTAATTTTCTCACTAAAGATGAGATTTGACATGTGAAAACTCTTTTAGGATGTTAAAAGAGATGAAGAGTTGCCACTTGACAAATTAAGGTACATTAGGACATCATTCTACACTAATTATGCGAATAACTCCGTTTTATTAGTCTACATCATCATAGTCTAGTAAGGGTTTATATTACCTCAAAGTAAGGTGGTAGACACCTTTCGAGGTCCACAAATGTCAGTCCTGCTACGCATCCAGCACAAGCACAAGCCATGCGGTCGTACAAGTAATATAGTGACTCTTTGCGAGTCGGATGTCGAATGCACAAGGTCTGAATTATCGAGTTCAAGTATTAATTTAAATTTCACAAGTGTTGTAGTAACCAAGATTTAAGTGTTTGTTACTAAATCTAAGGGTAATCGCAAATTAAATGGAAAATAATAATGAGAAGAATCCAGGGTTAAGGTCAAACAAACATGTATAGCTAACATTCATATTGGTTCAAGTATTTATCTTCATTTGTTATCTCACAAGATAAATTCCATGTTTATGGTCTTTTGAGCATCTAAACATATATTCAAATTATCCTCACAACTACATGATTGAGCAGGGATGTGACAAATTAATTCATATGTAATTATCTAGTGGAGTGGTTTACAAAGTTAATGCCCTTAGTTATGGACTTTCGAACCTCTAACCGTTTAACCTAAATTTGACTTCATAACTACATCTGAGAGTGATGATGTGACAATTCAAATTCAAGTGTCTAGCTATCTTCCCGTTTAATAACCAAGTGAGGCGACTTAGGTACTAAACGTGAATCAAGTCTTGAAGACTTGAACTCACTTCTTGCATTCCTAGTTCTATCCTAGGATTTCCTCTTTGGAGTTTGCCTAATATTAACACATGCATTTCAATGGTGATCAAACATTAAAAGGATAAAAATAAGAATACAAGAACAAACAACAATGAACAACTTAAACCAAAACTAGAATTAGTCAAATACGCTCATGTTATGCGGTCTCAACCCTAGAAGAAGGATTTTAGCCTCCCATGATGATATAAGAATTCATAATGCACTTACAATTCATGTAGAAACAAGAGTGAAAAAATGAAAGAAAATAGAACCCTAAGTAGAGTCCTTTATGTTCTCCCTTTCTCCTCTGCGTTTTTTTCAGAAATATTCCGTGATGCCCCATAAAAATAAACAAGTGTGCCTTTTATAGTTAATGAGTTTCGACTGTGTGAAGACCCCCATCAGTGTAACACTACCTATTGCAAAAGTTGTCCTGCGTGACACAGACGTATCATGCCGTCAGGCTATTGTGGCATGGCATGTCGGGCATGGCACGGGCATTATCCCGCTTCCCGCCTAGCGTGATGAGATGCTTATTGCGCAATAAGCTAGGCGTGACATGTCTCTATCGCTCATACCTACTTCCTGGGCTGCCATCGCACATCATTCGGTTGTTGGCATGGCGTGACACGGGCACAGACGTGGACTTGGACCAGGGTGACACGTTGCTTGGCGCGACCATTTGCCGACGTGGAACGTTGGTGGTTTTGGCAGCCTACTTGCCAATTTCATGTTCCTCCTTTGAATTTTATTCTAAGATTACTTCTTGATCATGGAACTTTATAATTAGCCTCTTCCTTAGCATATTACACCTACAAAATAGGTAATCATGTTGGTTAGTTCATGCACACAATTATAAATAAGATTGCATGAGCTTACACTTAAAATAAGGTAAAAACAAGGCTAAGACATGATTATAACTATCACTTGGGCATGTAAATATGCCTAAGATCATCATCCTACACTTAAAGGCTTATTCATCCTCGAACAAATCCATTACATCTCATGCACGTGGAAGACTCAAACATTTCCAATTGAAGCAAGGCCACTCAAATTAAGGCTATCATGATTGACTTAGATGGAAAGTTCAAATAAAGCATGCTACATATGACACAATTGAAATCAAGTACGACCAAGTGAAGTCCTTTTAACCTCAAGAACCAGCACTACAACCATAACAAACTCATGCAAGCTAACCAATCAAGAAGTCCAATATGAACCCTATATTTCCTCAAACATGTGCCCTCACAAAAAGAGATCTTACACTCATTGCACATGTTCAACTCCAGATAGACCTATACAAACTCTTAATACGGCTAATCACATGAATTTAAAATTTAAGCATCACACATACAGAGTCATATTCCTAATCTTAAGTGTCTCAAATAAAGTCATATAATTTACTCACATGCTTCGCAATTAAAAGTTCACTTGCCTCTTACAATCATGTATAACACTCAACAAAAGTATCAAGTGCTCAATCAGTTAAGGGTTCAAAAATAGAATTCTAATGACTAATTTTCCCTCAAGACGGTCGTCATCCATCCATTGTTAGGAGAAGTCCTTAACTATGACTAAAAACAACTATGTATAAACACTCAAAAATTTTATTGTCGGTTCAAAATGCCCCCTTTAGAAAAGAACAAAAAAAGAAAAACCAAAGGATGGGTGAAATATGCTCAACTAAGAACTCTTTGATCGAGCATTTTAAGACCAAACACATAATTCACCCGCAATCAATCATCACAAAATTTTGGAATTTCTCTCACCCCACGCTTAAAAGTATGCTATGTCCCCAAAATATCAATTAAAATCAAATAAGGGTTATAAATACCTCCTGAGGCCTCTAGGCCTAGCTAGCAGCATGCTTTTATCCACTTTCTGAACACAGGGGTCAATGACCCCACACTCATGCTTTGTCATGCTCCTTAGTTTTCGCTCTTTGGGTACTCAGACTTCCCCTAAACCTATGCTTAATAACAAAAAACAAAAACAAAAGTGAAAATAAGTAAAATTAACAATAAAGTAAAAAAATGTACCTCTAGTACACTTGGATTTCCTCCCAAACAGCGCCTAAGTTTACGTCGTGGCACGATGTGAATCACCTTTTTTAGAATATCCTCAAACTCTTCTTCCCTTTAGGGAACCATCTCCTCTTTTCTTAACTTTCAAAGGAAAAACCTCCATACTTTCCCTTTTCTCAGCCATCACTTCCTTCACCAACTTTCTTGGCATCTTCTCAGCAACAGGCTTGAGTTCTCTTTTTAAGAAATCCGTCAATAGTGGACTTTTGCACTCCTCCGCCCCATACTCATTTTCTGCTAACACATTAATCTTAAAAAGATATTTGTAATGTGTTGGGATATTGATTTCTTGGTACACTCTTGTTATGCCCCGGAAGCCCAACGATCATACCCGGGAGTTGAAATAGAGAAAAAGTTGAAATTTGGCATCAGGCACAGAATGAGTCGCAGGGAGACTCGTGAGATCAACCCACGAGTCGTGATGTGACTCGTGGGCAAGTCCAGAGAATGAAATTGAACTTGACAAGATGAGACCCCACGGGCATGACCACGACTTGTGGTTAGGCCCCATGAATCGTTAGGTCAGTCGTGGGGTGGGTGAGAAGGAAAAGAGAAGGGAGAAGGGAAGTGTGCTTGACGGGAGGCCCCCACAAGTCGTGGTTAGCCCCCATGATTCGTGGGGTGAGTCATGATCAAGCATGGAATAAATTTTGTCGAGGCCAAGGTAGTGTACGTCACGGATGGTGACCACGAGTCATGGTCACCAGGAACAAGTCGTTATATTGTTCGTTATGAGCCCTGAAGACTTGAGAAGAAGTGAACCTCACGAGCTAAGCCACGAGTCCTGACCCTTGATGACAAGTCATTAGGTCCCTCATTGGGACCACCTGACAATTATTTTCTGTGAATTTATTAAAGGCTATTTTGTAATTCCTAAGCTTCTAAGGCCCAAACTACGTCATTTTGAGTTATGAATAGTGACTTTTAAAGGGGTTAAGTTCATTTTAGGCCTTATTCATTCATGAATGCAAGGTAAAATACTAGAGAGGGTGATCAAGCCTAGCATTCATCATATTCTCTTCAATTTCCTATTAGGCATCTAAAGAAGTGTAAGAATTAGCTACCAACAAGTGTGTAGGGTTATGAATGGGTGATTCCTTTCACACCCATGCCCAATCTCTCTCTAAATCATGAATGATCTATGACTAATCTATGGGGTTTTAACTCAATGCATGAATTTCCTAGTTCTTTACATGGGTATGATTTAAATACGTTTCTACTAGTGAATTATGAAGCATAGGCGAGTTTTATAATGTTTTCAATCAAAAATCATGTTTCTAGCTTTATGAATGAAAAAAACCATTGATGAGAAGTTCATGAAAGATGAGATTTATGATTAATGTATGTTGATGATGAGATATTATGATGAAAAATATGTTTTCAAGCTACCCATGTTTATAATCATGTTTTCAATATGAAATTGAGTATTTTCAAGTATGATAAATCTTTGGAGAATGCCCCATGTTCAAAGTATGATTGATGATATCTCAAATTAAGCTTACCACATGGTTTTGGAGCGAAGACTACCACTTATATTTTCAGCTTGTGGTATGTTTGAGTTAAAGCTTTTCATATGCATAGCTTACCACATGTTTTTGGAGCGAAGACTCCCAATTATCTTTCAGCTTGTGGTATGGTTTGAGCTAAAGATTCTCTTATGCATGTTTTTCGCTTTGAGATCTAGTTAATTTATGAGCTTCATCAATAGACGATGTTGAGCTTCGTTGAATAATGTTGTAGAGAATATGCATATTTTTGGGAGTAGTGTCTAGCAATGAGCAGCCTAAGGATCGATCACCCTATGCCTCAAAACTACGCGCCAACGTAGGTTTATACATTATGACTTTGGGACCTCCCCTGTGAGCTATCCCCTTCCCTATTGGGCCATGAGCTTGATATCAATATCATGGTATTGTCCCTAGCCCTAGCAAGGCTTTGGATGACTCTACTCACTTGAGTGTGATAGTTCGGACCACGTAAGCTCTATCCTGATATGTCGGTTAAAAGACGAATCTCCCATTGTTCCTCATGATTTCAGTTATGCATGTTCATTACTCATGAGATTTCATATGTAAACATGTTATAAAGAAGGTTTGACTCAATGTTCAACTTTATTTATAAATATCAGATTTCAGCTTTGAGTTAATTAATTATGTTATGATGATATATTATGTTATGATGAGATTATGATTTCAGAAAGAATGCATGCAATCCCTACTCTCAGACTCTTAATGTTTATATTTTACATTATGCATTGTATTTAAATGAATTTACTTAATTTAGCGGTTTTACTTACCTTGCATACTTGGTACATTCCACGTACTGACACATACTCTATGTTGTATCATTTCATGATACAGGATCCAGCTCTCAGGTTCAACCCTACTCAAAGTCAGCCTATCAGAGTTAGCCTTTGCATTGTTGGTGAATCCTCATCTCCTGAGGACTAGACTGCTCAGATTTCCTTATATATTTTCAGTTTCAGCTGGTTGAGTTAGTTGGGGGTCGTGTCCAAACAACTCGTCATGTTTAGAGGCTTTTCAGACATATGGTTGTATTCAGCTTCAGATTGTGTATACTGATGTTATGTTTAATTTTAGACTTATGCTATGATTTCTTTTTTGATTCTTCAATTTCTTGACTGAGTTAGACGTATGCTTGTGCCATAGGTCGACTTGGGGTCTCTCGGGGCTCCTTGTCCCGTGTTGCGATCCGAGCGTCCGTTCGGGTCGTGAAAACTCTGAAGGTCTCCTCCTAATTATTTACCCTTATTTTCACGTAGCCAGCCCTCACATCTATTAGTGCTACTCCAGTGGCCAAGAACAGATGTTCCAAAATAAGGGGTACCCTGTCATCAACCTCAAAGTCGAGGATTATAAAATCGGCAAGCATTATGAACTTACCTACTTTGATGAGTGCATCTTCTATAATCCCCTCTAGGGCCACCTTCGACTTGTCTATCAGTTGCAGCATCACTCTTGTGGGGCTTGGTTTTCCCAAATCAAGTGTGTTAAACAACGATTGGGGCATCAAGTTCATAGCTGCCTCTAAATAACACAACGGTCGCATCAGCTCACTTCCACCTATTTGTACAGGGAGGATGAAACTCCCTGGGTCTTTGAGCTTCTTTGGCATCTTGTTTGTCACCCTAAAACTACACTCCTCAGTGAGTGCCAAAGTCTACACATCCACCAGCTTCATCTTATTGGCCACCATATCTTTCAAGTACTTAGCGTACTTGGGCATTCCTTGCAAAATATCAATCAAGGAAAAATTTATGTGAAGTTATTTGAAAATGTCAAAGAACTTCTAGAAACAAGCATCCTCCTTGCTTTTTCGAAGCTTTTGCAGGAATGGTGGTGGTGGTCTTTGAATAGGCAGCATTACTGATTGTGAATTATTTTCTGTAGCCTTCTTTTCTGTGCTCGTAAGCTGATGGACCTGGTTTGACTAGCTCTGGTTGTACCTCATTCTTCTCCTATTTTATTGGTGCATCAGCTAACTCTTTGGCACTCCTCAGACTGATGGCCATAACCTACTTAGGGTTTGGATTTGTTTCACTGGGTAAACCCCCTGCATTCTAGTATTTTGAGTTATTGCTATCTGCCCCATTTGCTTCTCCAAATTATGGGTGGCTAACTACTGATTCTTTAGTTCTGTTGCCATTTTTTCTTGGTCAGCTGCTGTCATGCCTCGAGCTACACCCTGGATGGAACACGGTACTTGGAGTCACAAGTAACCCCAAGTCAACCCCTAGTCTATCATACACTGGCATTCTGAATAACATATAAATATATACAGTAGAAGTATAAAGAAACAATATAAGCATTTAAGAGAATGGAGCTAATTCATAATGTTTAAAAACATTTGAACAAAACTATAAGTCTAAAAAACCAAATCCGCGTCTGAAAGCCACTACAACTGATGAGTTGCTGGGAAAAGCCCCCAGCTAACTCCTAATCTAAATAGAATAAAGCAAAACTGAATAAAATAATCTTCATCCTCGAAAGGTGAGGACTCACACTTAGAACTGCTGAAGTCTTCAGAGAACGATCGGCTAGTGAGGCTGAGACTGAGATCCTGCAGCTGTATAATAAAACGATACAACATAAAAGTATGCATCAGTACTTTGAATGTACTGAGTAAGTTAGAGAAACCATACACAAGAAATAAAAGTATTATACATAAAAGACATGCAATGACTAACTGGAGCTACGAACTGAATAACTGTAATAACTGAGATGGTCTAAAAGACCCTGTTTGATGGTCAAGGACATGCCCTAAATCTAAGATGCTAAACTGAACTGATCTGAATTGACTAATATGAAACTAAAATGAGTTGACTAGTGGGAGAGTCTATAACCGACATATAACCACGTGAGCTAGATGTAGAGTCCGATGTATACATCCCATCAGTAGGATCTAATATACCTTGCCAAGGTAGAGAGGCATAAACTGGGTGATCACAAGAGTCTGGGTCCATGAGGCCAATAAAATTGTAACCTACGATGGCAACGTAGTTTTGAGAACCTCGGTGCGCTGGAACCCCGATCAGCTCGGTGCTAAGTCCTACTCCCACTGGATACTCCTAGACTGAATACTAAGATGATAGCTCGAAATTGAGGCCCAAGACTAGTCAGGAATACCTATCTGGAAGCACCTTGAGAGTCTTATCGGATCAGATTCTTGAATTGGGTTCTAAGACTAGTAAGAACTGCTTATCTAGAAGCGTTGTAATCATCTAAAGAACAAACTGTAATCTATAACTGGGGTCCTAAGGCTGGTTAGAGTTGCTTATCTAAAAGTGTCATGACCGCCTAGTGAACCACTAAAATTGAGTTCTGAATCTGATTCTGATAACTTGGAGGTACTACTGACACCTCGGGAATTTCTATAGTCAAACTGATCAGTTGACATTTTTGACTAACACTGGATATTCTAGTACTTTGACTGAAACCAAACTGATAGTTGTCTGACTGATTTTAAATACAATCAACAAGATGTGAGTTCCCAACACTGGTAAAATAAAGCAAAAATTCAATATATAAACACTATTTCAAGATTCTAGTTTCTCTGTATTCAAGACTAGGGCTAGATTCCACATTATTGGAATAAGCAACGACATAGTTACAACTGGTGGAATAACATCAACAATTAACATAAATGGTATTTCACATGATTTAAGTGAGGTCTGACAAATAATTTCATCACATTCGAAAATCTTAGGGCTAGAACCGATAGAGAAAACAAGAAGGATTTTGGTATCCTTGTTGAGTTTCCACAAGAACTATTTCCTTGTTGAGTTTCCATATACCTGGAGATAGAAATCCCAATGATAAATCCTTGAAAAATCTGAGAAGAATCAATCACCCTCACTTCTGCTATGAGCCTTTCTGAGAGAGACTTTACGCTTAACTAATGAGAGATGAGGGAAAAAATGAGAGAAAACCATCGGTTATCCCCTCTAATTCCTCTGACTAAAATCCAAAATGACGTAGTTTAGAGTCTCGGAGGTTAGAAAATTACTGAAACACCCTCAGGAAAAATTGCAGGAAAAATTGACTGCCAGTCCCCCACGAGGGACGTAAAGGGTTGTGCCCAGTGACCACGATTCGTAGTCATAATTGTCAGTTGCACTGCCAAAAATGTCATACTGGTCACCACGGGGGACACCACAAGTCGTGGTGTACCCAAAAACTTGTGGTGACCTAATCATTAGGTACATCGCCTAAAATTCTCCTGGAGACACCACGGGTGACCCCACGACTCGTGGGGTCCCACACGAGTCATGGTGAGGACCCGTCGTGTCCACTGCTTGCCTTCTCCCACTCCTAGTCAAACTCTGACCACAGGTCACCCCACGACTCGTGGTGTTGACTATGACTCGTGGTCACACCCGTGGTCACCCCCTTTTCCAAAATTTTCAACCAAGTTCAAAGTCCTCACCATGAGTCACTTAACGACTCGTGGTCAACCCCACGGGTCATAGAACAACTCGTTCTGCGACCTGGTGCAGATTTTCTAATTTTCTCCATTTTAACTCTCGGGGCTTTTCTTTGAATTTATGGGGTATTACTATATCTCCCCCTTGATGACATTCGTCCTCGAATGTTGGAAACATGCAAGAAAGCAGGGAATGGTAATCTTTATGCACAAATACTGATCATAAAAGCTGAAAACTAAAGGAATGAATACCTTAAAACTGAATCACAAGTCCGAACTAAATTCACTAATCATACACGTATTCATTTACATGAAAGAAACTGGAACATATGAACTGAAAGCAATTTTGGGGAGAAAATTGATACCTTAAACTGAGACTGAGCCGTAAGGGAATAAATAGGGGTATCTAGCCATCATATCTTCTTTGGACTCCCACATAGCCCCCTCAACTTGCTGATTTATCCATAAGATCTTGACTGAAGGTACCTCCTCGTTCCTCAGCTAACGAACTTGATTGTCAAGGATCTAGACTGGGACCTCTTCGTATGAGAACTATCTTTTACTCCCACACTGTCCAATGGCACAATTGAAGTTGGGTCACTAATGCACTTCTTCAATAGTGACACATGAAATACTGGGTGCATAGATGCTAACTCTGAAGGTAATTCTAGCTCATAAGCTACCTTACCAATTTGCCTCAGAATTCTATAGGGTCCCTCATATCTCTGGCTGAGTTTTTCTTTCTTTACAAATCTCATTACCCCTTTCATGGATGAAATTTTCAGGTAAACCCAGTCATCCACAGCAAACTCCAATTCTCTTCTCCTCACATCAACATAAGATTTTTGATGGCTCTGAGATGTTATAAATATTTCTCTGATGAGATGAACCTTCTACATAGCTTCATGAACCGAGTCTGCCTGATTAAAGTAGCTTCACCAACCTCAAACCATCTGATGGGAGACCTGCACCTCCTACAATACAATGCCTCAAACGAGACCATCTTGATACTGGAGTGGTAGCTGTTGTTGTAAGCAAACTCGATAAGAGGCAAGTGTTCATCCCAACTGCCCTTGAAATCGATCATGCATGCTCTCAACATATCTTCTAGGGTCTGAGTAGTCCGCTTAGCTTGTACATCTGTCTGTGGGTGAAAAGCTGTGCTGAGCTTCACCTGGGTAGCAAGTCCCTTTAAATGCGAGGTGAACTAGGTACCTCTGTCTGAGATAATGGATAATGGCACCCCATGAAGTCTGACCAACTCCCAGATATAAAGCCTAGCATAGTCCTCAGCTGAATTTGTAGTTTTAACTGGGAGGAAGTGTGCTAACTTAGTTATCCGATATACTACTACCCAGATAGAATCATGTTGCCGACGAGTCCGAGGTAGACCCATAATAAAATCCATATTCACTTCTTCCCACTTCTAGGTGGGTATACTGATATCCGGAGTCATACCTCCCAGTCTCTGGTGAACTACTTTGACTTGCTGGCAATTCAGGCACTTAGCTACAAATTCAGCGATGTCTTTCTTCATGTCGTTCCACTAGTAAATATCCCATAAATTTTGGACCATTTTAGTAGCACCACAGTGGATGGAGTATCTCGAGTTGTGTTCTTCATCCAGTATCTACTATCTCAAATCCCCGACGTTCAGTACACACAATCTGCCCTGGTAACGGAGCACACCATCTCCCCTTTGGAGAAAGACTCAACTTCTTTTCTGAGTACCGCTTCCTTAAGTTTAAGTAGGATGGGATCTTCATCCTGTCTGGACTTAACTTCAACAACCAATGAGGAATCTGACCCACTTTGCATTACCACTCCACCCTCAGCTGAATCAACCAACTGCACCCCTAATTGGCCTAGTCTGTGAATATCCTTCGCCAGTTCCTTTTTGCCTTCCTCAACATGAGTCACGCTCCCCATAGACACTCTGCTCAGGGCATAAACCACCACATTGGCCTTGCTTGGGTGATACAACACACTCATGTCATAGTCTTTCAGTAGCTCCAACCACCTTCTCTAATGAAGATTTAGGTCTTTCTGACTGAACACATACTGAAGGCTCTTGTGATCTGTGAAAACATCCACGTGACCTCCGTACAGGTAGTGTCTCCATATTTTCAATGCAAACACCACCAGTGCCAACTCCAAGTCATGAGTCGGATAATTCTTTTCATGAACCTTGAGCCTTCTGGAGGCATAAGCTATCACCTTGCCTCGCTGCATCAGAACGCAATCGAGTCCAACTCTACAAGCGTTACAATAAACTACAAACCCATATGATCCTTCCGGTATGGTCATGTCACGCCCCTCCTTGGGGGGTATGACTGGCACCTGGTGCCCTAGAAGGACCTGAACTACTAACTGGTGGGCCTAGGCACATCTGGTGCCTCGCTAGCTCTATCTCAGGTTCCTGGAAACAAAGGGCTATATAATGGCTGTAAACACAGCCTCCGGCCAACTGGGCCTATAGCCACCTGTACCTGTAATAACAGCTAACCAAAAACATACTCATAATCAGGAACCTATGTGGGCCGACAAGGCCACCATGTTGTCTAGTCAACTGAGACTCAACAAAGGAAATACTGAAAAAGCTACGTGACCGGCAAGGTCACCACTACTGTCAAGCTACGGCCCCACACGACCAACATAAAAACAAAGATACTAAACAACTATACAACTGCACGGC
>JACEIK010010678.1:0-41334 GCA_018107945.1 Datura stramonium
CGCTGGCATTGACACAGCTAGTAACCCTAGGGTGGTCATGGAAGGCTCCTAAGTAAGGGCAACCCTGAACCCAGAGGCTGTACTAATATCTCAATCTAGCCACTCGAAAGGCATAACTACCCTTCTGGGCCTAACACCACTGCTGCTTGCTCCCTAGGATAATCTGTAAAACTGCTAATAGGCACGCCATGCACCTATATTTGATCAGAGGATCCTGATAGTGATCATGATCTCTAATAGTCTGGACTGAACAGGGCGAAATCTGGAGTGGTCCAACATAACCCTGAATGTCCGGCTCGGATGATTCTAATTCATAAGCAACTACGGGGTCGTGAATGACTAACTATCCACCTCCCCTGCCTGGGATAACTGTAGGGCTGGTACTGGCCGACCTGCGTTCGAGCGGTCGACCCCTAATCCCCCATGGGAAGTTTACTAATGTCCTTAGCCTATGGGAAGAAGTGTACTAACATGGTACTTACTAGAGCCTTAGACCTCATCTTGGTCTAATCAGGTCTTATATTACTGTTCTGGGTGATTCTTAACCTTATAGACAAGTTCATATAAACTTAGTCACTCCTGGCGACCTGTACCTGAACACCTTATGAGGGCTGACTGGTGCGTTGGTCCAGCCTCCAACTGCTGATAAGGTCCCCTATCTTAGGGTATCCACGGGTCTATTTGACCTGGTCTACTGGACTAGCTTTCTAGTGGTCTACAGGATGAATGCTAAGTCAAGTGGGACTGACAACCACTGGTAATACTAATGACTAAACCTATCGAGGTAGCAGGCTGTCGCTAGCTCACTAGACAACTCTAAGTTGTTGTTTCTAAGGCAATTCTCTCCTATCTAGGTTGCTGGCCCTGGGGCGTAGGAGTGCGCCAATGGCCCCGAGGAATGCTTTCCTTACAATACAGGTGCCAAACTGGTAGTTAAACCACCTAACTGCGCCCATACTTATTCAACCAACTGGTTCAGGCCCGCTCCTAATGTCTAGGCCTGGCAACAACATATAAGTCTACCAACCCAATAAACAGGAAAATAGAAGAGTTTTTATGATACTCCTAGCGCGAACCACACTTAACCTGCTCCCTTTCATCGAGGGATCTTGTGGTACGATATGTATACGTTTTCTAGCAGCTAACCAAAACTTATGTAATCGTAATATACTAATAGCAGTTAATCACGACATACCTGGGCTTTATATATATCACTAACAACTAATTACAACATATCGACTTACAGTCTAATGGTTGCAACTTTTAGCGGCATCTGAAATCGTTATTTCTATTCGAGAACATAAGTCATAACGCTGTACGACAAGGATACTTGCCTAGAGTTAAGCCATACATACCTCGACTGTCGTTCACTGATCAATTGGTGAGTATCGGCTCGTATACAACTGTCCTTCTCAACTGCGATGGTATTACTAGAAGAAAATAGCTAGTTTAAATACTAAATTCAATAAAATGATAATTTTATACAATTATATTAATTATATTTCAACTTAACAAAATACGACCGAAAACCCGCAATTTCTCGGAAACCCAGAAGGAAGAAACGCTTACTTTAAGCTTGTGATCTTATTGACACAAGTTTGGAGAAATTCCAACAACTTTGGCTCAGCGGGATAACGATTTGCCGGGGGAATTTCACGAAACTAACTACGCAGCAATGCTCCCTGCAGCCTTATACTTCGATACCCGAAGTTAATTCGGATTTGGACGGTGTTTCATAGCGTAAATGGGGAAGATTTACTTGGTTCCTTCGTACCTTTTCTTTGCTGGTCGAGTAATATCTGAAAATAACTTAAAATCAAACAATGAGACTTATATATACTTGAGGCGGTGGACAAGGCAATGTGGCACGGACCTCAACGTGCCAATTTACGAGCATGCCATGTTAGGTAATGCGGAGGGGGCTGCTCCGTGCCACGTTGTCTCTCTGGGCAACTTGGTTCGACCTCCTCCCGTGAAATCCTGACTTTGCACTCATTCGACCTTTCCCCGAGCCCTTTCCTCATACGTATGGCACTCTAAACCTCTCAACCAACGTGAATAGGACGACTAAACGTTAGAACTTACGGGGTGTAACATCCTCCCCCCCCTTACGAACATTCGTCCTCGAATGTTGACTTCAGCTTACAGAAATCTTAACTCTTGTAACTACTTATCCTAGAAAAATTTCTGCAGAGTTTCCCTTGTAATATAGACTATCTGAAAATAAACGCAGAAAGGTCCAACACAGGTACTAGACACAGTACTATAACAACTATTCCACATCAAGCTAAAGTCAACTACACCACCTATATATACATAACACCATTATGAAACGATGACTGAATAGATAATATACCTTTAACTGCATAATCTGAGCTAAACTTGGAACAAATGAGGATATCTGGTTTTCATGTCATGCTTCCCAAGTCATTTATTCTTATTCTCATTCTACCACAAGACTTTAACTGAGACGACACCTTTAAATTCTGAATCTTTCGAACCTAGTATGGAAAGTTGAACCTCTCTATAGGCCTCTTGTAGGTATTTTACAACATTAGCATGCAATAGCTTGAATGGACCATTTTCAGTTCTGGAGGTAATTTTGGCCCATGCGCCACTTTGGTCGCCTCCAAGAAGATACAATATAATTAATGAATCTAAGGCTAAACTTGTCTTTTCCCTAGTTCTCGTAGTATCCTTTATCAGCAAAGCTTCTGGGGGACTCAACCACTGCTCTAATCCTTAACTGTTTGTGTTGCATGTTAGAGTGAAACTTTTGACGACCCTGCAGTATCAGTACCCTTTTCTTAATAAGTTTAACTTTGCCCTGCTGTCCTTTTTAACAGGCCCAAGTTTACCCTACCTGCTTGAAGTTATCATCCAGAAGGCTTCCACTTCCATTTATAATGGACCTCAAGAGTCTGAGTTGAATATTCTACTTAGCCACCTGTTTGGGTACGAAGAACTGTGCTTAAGTGGACATATGTCACCGTCTGTTCTAACGCCCTTTCCTAAAATTTAATCATAGATTGCATCTCTTTGTCGGAGTTTATCAAACACTGGGGCTCCACACAATCCATCTACTTCTGAGATATTTAACTTGGCATGAGTCTTAGTCACGACATTATTTCATCTAGTGAGGCACAAATTGATCTCATTGGTCTTTCTACACTGACTCAAATGAGGTCAAGCTACACCTGATATGAGATAAACTTGTGACTGTATTCATATTAGTTACTTCCCACTCCCTTGAGATGCGATCATCTCCTATATTGGACCCCTCAGTTCCTGCTGTTTCACCTTTTCTGGCTTGTCACTGGAGCTCTGCTGCTATGATTCAATGATATCTTCTGTCATTTCGTACCATCTCATTGTATTTTTGTTAAATTCTGGGAGCAACGGACACATGCACCTGGGCTATGGCCTGTTATTTGAAGTTCTACCACCCTTGGAACGTGAGGTCGATATTTGGGCCTTATGACCCTGCTCGTTGTTATCTTGAGGGCCAATAACTTTCTTCTTTGCCTTGTTTCCAAGTTGCACTAGGTTAAAGTCTCTGTGTCGGCACTCCCTTACCTTCTCCTTTGGCGGGTATACCACCATATTCCAGGATACAACCTTACAATCTCTTAACTATTAGCCCGATGCTTGGTTCTCAACATTCGGTGGTGATTCTATTTTCCATCAACCTGGAGGTGATTCTGGTTGCCCTTACGGTTAGGTATTCGCACCTTTCCCCTTACTTTCATTAAATTGAACTCTGGGCTTCATGGTTTCTGCCTTATATTGTCAATAATGTTACCGGCTAGGTCTCGACCTATATCTCTTCTGACTTGCAGTCGGGCCCATTTTATTCATACAACCTCCTTGTCTTTCGATATCACAAACTAGGACCATAACCATAACCATTATCTTGCAGGCATAAACTTATCAAATAATTTTAAATGTTTCCAGATGAGCCTTTAGACATGCCTCATCAAATACGAACTTCACCTCCTTCTCAAGTAATTTTCACAATGGTTGTGCAATCTTTGAAAAGTCCTTGATAAACCTCCTACAGAATCCTGTATGCCCTAAAAAGCTTCTGCCCCTTTTATGGAAATAGGTGGTGGCAAACCTGCTATAACTTCAATTTTCGCCTTGTCCACCTTAATTCCTTTTCCAGAGATTTTGTGACCCAGCACTATTTGTTCCTTGACCACAAAATGATATTTTTCTTAATTTAGGACTAGATTAGTTTCTTCGCATCTGTTCGACACTTTGCCCAAGTGTTTGAGGCAAGATTCGAATGAGTCACCAACAACTAAAAAGTCTTCCATAAATACCTGGATGGTGTCCTCCACCATATCTAAGAATATCGACATCATAAAGCATTGGAATGTGACCGGTGCATTTCACAATCCAAAAGGCATTCTTCTGAAAGAAAATGGTCCATATGGGGATGTGAAGGTAGTCTTTTCTTGATCTTTTGGGGCTATAGTGATCTGATTGTACCCCGAGTAGCCATCAAGAAAATATTACCAACCTCTACCTGCCAATCTATCAAGCATATGATCTATGAATGACATTGGAAAGTGGTCCTTCTAGGTCCAGTGGTTAAGCTTCCTCTAATCCATGCATACACGCCATCCTGTAATTGGTCTTGTCGGTATCAGCTCATTCTTCTCATTGGGTACCACTATGATGCCACCTTTCTTTGGCACACACTGTACCAGACTTACCCACTAGCTATCTGCAATGGGGTAGACTACACCAGCATCTATGTCACGACCCGAATGGAGGCCCGGATCGTAACATGGGACAAGGAGCCATGAAAGACCCAGTGTCAACCCATGGCATAAGCATACGTATACCTCAATCAAGAAACCGAATAATCAACAAATACAATCATAGAAGAAGTCTAACTTGAATGTAACATCAAAATGTGAAATCCAAAGTTGAATACATACATATGTCTGAATAGCCTCTAAACATGATGAGTTGATAGGACAAGACCCCAACTAACTCAACAAGCTGAAAGTGAACTACATAAAGAAAAGCTGAACAATCTAGTCCTCGAAAGATGAGGACTCACCAACAAGGAAGCGCTAACTCTGATAGGATGACTAAGAGCGGGGCTGAAGCTGAAAGTCGGGTCCTATATCGTGAAACGATACAACATAGAAAGTATGAGGTCAGTATGTAGAATGTACCAAGTACGCGAGGTAAGTAAAACCGCTAAAGTAAGTAAAAATCATATAAAGACAATGCATTAATTAAAACATAAACATCATTAAAATGAGAGTGGGGCTTGCATACATTCTTCCTAAAATCATGATCTCTACATAACATGACACAACATAACTTCATAACATCATAATTGAATCGGTTGACTCAAAGTGAATTCTGACACTTATAAGTAAAAGCTGAACATTGAGTCAAACCTTCTTTAGAACATGCATTTACATAAATCTCATAAGTAATGAATATGCATATCTGAAATCATGAGGAACNCATGAGGAACAATGGGAGACTCATCTTGTAATCAACATAGCACAATAGAGATTACATGGTCCCGACTAATACACTCAAGTGGGAAGAGCCGTCCAAAACCTTGTCGAGGCTAAGGACGCTACCATGATATCGACATCAAGATGAAGGCCCATTCGGGTAAGGGAAGCTCAAAAGGGAGGTCCCAAATCATATAATAGTATAACTCTACGCTGGCGCATAGTTCTGAGGCATGTGGTGATTGACCTATAGCCTACTCAGTGCTAGACCATACTCCCAAAAACATGCATATGCTCTACATCATTTATAACGAAGCTCAACATCGTCTATTGACTAAGCTCAATGATCGAATACATCTCAAATGTGAAATCATGCATATGAGAAACTTTTAGTTCAAAACATACCACAAGATGAAAGCATAATGGGGAGTCTTTGCTCCAAAACCATGTGGTAAGCTATGCATAAAAAGACTTAACTCAAAACATACCATAAGCTAAGAATATAAAATTGGGAGTCTTCACTCCAAAATAATGTGTTAATCTCAATTCGGGAAAATCATCATTTATACTCAACATGTGGGCATTGCCCAAAGCTTTATCATACTTAGAAATACTCGATTCTCATCGAAAACATAATTATTAACATGGTTAGCTTCAAATCATGTTTTTCATCATAATATCTCATCATTATCACATATACATTACAAATCTCACTTTTCATGAACATCTAATCAATGGGCTTTAAAGTTCATAAGACTAGAAACATGATTTTTAATGGAAATCATTTTAAAAATTGTCCATGCTTCATAATTTGATAATAGAATCATAATCAAATCCTACCCATGTATAGAAATAGATAATTCATGCATTTGGGTGAAAACCCCATAGATACATCATAGAGTTTCATACTTTGAAGAGAAGGATTGGACATGGGTGTGGAAGAAATCATGCATTCATGACCCTACATACCTGCTGGAGGCTGAATCTTACTCTCCCTTGAATGCCCAAAAGAAAATTGAAGGAGAAAACCTTGAATCACCCTTTGATCACCTCGCTATCACTATTCTATTCTTTTTCATGCATGAATGAAGACTTTAGGATAGTTTTCCCCTCTTAAACCCACCTTTCATTGCTCAAAACAAAGTAATTTAGGACCCTATACCATAGGAATTACGAAAAGACCTTTACTTAAATCACAGGGTTTTGCTGACTACCAGTCCCCACGAGGGATTGGACGACTCATCCCTAGATGCCATGACTCGTGGACTCAACCCATCAGGTACACAACCAAAATCCATCAGGGGACCCCAAGAATCGTGGTGGCTGACCACGACTCGTGGTCCCCACCCCTGATCCCCATTTTCCAAAATTTCCTTGCCAACTTCCCGTCCAGGCCACGGGTGACTCCACGAGTCATGTGCCTTGACCGCGACTCATGGTCATGCCTGTTGTGTCTCCCCAAATCAGCCCACTTCCCTTCTTGACCACAAGTCACTCACGACTCGTGGTCCCTCCCATGGGTCATCCACATGGGTCACCTAATGACCTCGTGGCTGTGGATCTCGGTACCGAATTTCGCTTTATCTCTGTTTAAACTCCCAATTCTGATTTTGAGCTCGGTATAACAATATCTCTCCCTTGGGAATATTCATATCCTCTAATGTTGGAAACACATAGAAAGCGTAGATATACAATTATCATAATCAAATACTTATCATTTAAACCGAAAACCGACAAAAATGACTACCTCCGATTTAAAAATACACAATCGAATCCACTCACGAACTTCAAGACATATCCACATACATAAAACAAACTTGCGTGCATGAACCGAACATGAAACTAAATGGAGCTCTAGGTCAAAACCGATACCAAGTCACATCAGCTCAGAGAATAAATGTGGGAATTCCAGCTAATACATTCGCGGCCTCCAAGTAGCTCCTTCAACATGTTGATTCCTCCATAACACTTTAAATCAAGCTACTTCTTTGTTCATTAGCCTCGAACCCGTTGATCCAAGATTTCCATGGGAACCTCCCTTATAGCTAAGGCCGCACCAACACCGGCCCACCAGGACAACGTGCTGATCACCCAACATCTCTTCAAAAGCGATATGTGAAACACAAGATGTACGTAAGATAACTCCGAGGGCATTTCCAACTCATATTCCACTACCAACTCCATTTAAATAATAATAGGACCAACATAACGAGGGATGAGTTTTCCTTTCTTTCCAAACCGACACTTCTCTCATGGGAGATACAATTTCTGTGAACACCTAGTCATCAACTTCAAATTCTAATTCTCTTCTTGTCACGTCCGCATAGGACTTTGATGACTCGGGAAGTTTTCAACCTATCTTTATCAATCAACCTTCTCCATTGGCTCTCATGAACTCGAGTCCGGCCCTCAATATTGCTGCCTCACCAACCTCAAAACCATGCGATGGGCGACCTACATCTCCGCCATAAAGAGCCTCAAATAGAGTCATATCTCAATACTAGAGTGATAGCTATTATTGTAGGCAAACTCGATCATGGGAAAGTGATCATCCAAACCACCCTTGAAGTCAATCACGCATGCCCTCAACCTATCCTCGAGGGTGTGAATGGTTCATTCTGCTTGACCATCCATTTACCGATGAAATATTAGCCGAGTATAACTTGAGTCCCAAGCCTCTTTGAAAAGACCGCTAAAACTGAGATAAATTGAGTACCTAGGTCCGAAATAATGGACAAGGTAACTCCATGCAATTGAATCAATCCTCGGATATATAGCTTACGTAATCCTCTATTGAGTCCTCGGGTTTTGACCGGGTAGTAAATGTGTGCGTACTTGGTCAACCTCGCCTACTACAACCTAAATAGAATCATAGTGTCTACAATAAGGAAGACTCAGCAGAAATCCATATTAATCTCTTCCAACTTCCAAGTGGGAATGCTAATATCCTGAAGCATGCCTCCCAATCAAGGATGCTCAACTCTTACTTGCCGACAGCTTCTGACACTTGGCTACTAATTCTGCAATATCCCTCGTCATGCCACTCATCAATAGATCTCTCATAAATCAAGATACATCTTGGTGGCACTCTGATGGATGGACTATCTGGATCCATGGGCCTCATGCGGCATTCAACTCTCAAACAACATCTGGAACACATAGGCTACCCTACATCAAGCACACCATCTCCCCTGGGAGAAGATCTCCACCTTGTGACTTCAACAACTTCCTTCAAGCTTACCAAAATTGGGTCCTCGCCTTGTCTAGTCTTCACATCGCTCACCAAGGAGATTCGTATCTCATTGAACGACAATAGTGCCATCGATGAGAGTTAACCAACCTAACTCCTAACCTTGCGAGATGATGCACATCTTTCACCAAATTTCTTTCCTTCATCCAAATGGGACACACTCTCCACGAGAGTCTATTAAGTCCGTCCGCCACTATATTAGCTCTTACCCGGATGGTAAAGAACACTATATCGTATCTTTGAGTAGCTCTAACCAATCTCCTTTGCCGTACATTAAGGTCTTTTCTATGTGAACACAGATACTATAAGCTCTTGTGGACTGTGAACACATCCACATGGATCCATAAGTACGTATCCATATCTTCAATGTGAATACCAACACTGCCAAGTTTAGATCATGGGTCGGGTAATTCTTCTCATGGATCTTCAACTGTGTAGAGGCATATGCTACCTTCCCTTGCCGCACCAATACACAACCGAGTCTGATTCTTGAAGATCACAATATAATTCACGACAAAGATCTCGTAATTCTAGGGTAGGGTCAAATCCTCAGGCGAGTGAGTTGAGTCTTCAATCCTTGGAAGCTCTTCTCACAAACTCCTCCACCATTGGAACTTTACCTCTTTTCGGTCAACTTGCCAAAGGTGCTGCGCTTGATGAAAAGCCTTCAACAAATATCTTGTAATAACTAGCTAGGCCCAAGAAAATCCGAATATTCGAAGGATTCACCGGCCTAGGCCAATTCTTCACCGCCTTGATTTTTGAGAATCTACCTTTTATGCCCACGCTTGACATCACATGGCCTAAATGTTTTTTAGTTCAACCAATACTTGCACTTGGCTTCTAACTTGGCATAAAATTTCGATCCTTGGAGAGTCCAAATCATTTCTAAAATGAGCAACATGCTTCTCCTCACTTTGAGAGTATATAAGGATGTAATCACTGAACACAATCACGAACATGTCGTGATATTTCTTGAACACCCTGGTCATTTGGTCCATGAAAGCCAGAGAATTCGTTAGCCCAAAATATGACTACAAACTCATAATGACCATACCGCATCCTCAAGGTTGTCTTTCTGGATATCACTTTCTCAAATCCCGAGCCGATGGTACTGATCCTATGATCTATCATTGAGGAGCACTGGCACTCTAAGCCGGTCAAACAAATCATCGATCCCGGGTAAAGGATATCTATTCTTGACAAAGTGACTTTTTTCAATTGTTGATAATCAATACACATACGAAGAAAACCATCCTTCTTTCGAACAAAGAGAATTGGTGCATCCTATGGAGACTTGTTCGGTCTATGAAACCCTTATCTAACAAGTCTCGAATCGCTTCTTTCAACTCCTTTTAGCTTGCCGGAGCCATCTGGTAAAGGAGGAATAGATAGGTTGCTTATCGAGTAGATGGTCAATACCAGTACCCATTCCCGCTCGGGAGGAACACTTGGAAAATCATTAGGAAAGGCTCTAGATACTCCTTGCATTATTAGAATCGATCGGATAGTCGAGGTCTCATATCAACATACTTAACCATAACTAGATGATACATGCAACCCTTAGAAATCATCTTTCCCCGGCCTTGGGCGTAGGAAATGAAACGACATACGGTCGCGCTGAACTACTCTTCCATTTTAAGACCGGCTCACCCTTAAAATATGAACTTCTAATGCTCGAAGTTCTACAAATTAATCAATCATAGCATGCAAATGGCCAACGGCATGAATTACATCAAAATCGCTTCATGGTTAACTCTATCAAATCTCGGTCAGGTGACCTTAAGGAAGAACCGAGACCGGACAAATCCCTATACACTGCCTAGCTATGATTGAGTCACCTAATAGAGTAAAATAGAGAAAGGTTCAAGAAAGACTTCTCGGGACTAACTCAAGCTACTAGCCACAAAAGGTGTCACAAAGACAAGGTAGCCTAATGGCTAGCAAAGCATAAAACATCAATATGGAAAACTCATAAATACTGACCATATTTGAGGAGACCTCTTCACCCCGACTGATGCTAAAGCATAGAATTGCCGAAGCGCCGACCGCCAGCCGTGCTAGTAGATGCCCCCGATGTGTTGAAGTGCTGGAGAGCGGCTGAATTCAGAAGCTGGACCTTGGCTCCAACATGATCCTATCTCGCGCCGAACAATCTCTAAGCATGTGTCCGGGGCTTCCCACACCGAACAAGCAATTCGAACCGCTAAGCACCGGCTCGTGTGCCTCTACCACATCTCGCGATGCCGGGATGCTATAATCCGTGGCTTACCGCGCGATACTCGAGCTCGATGCTAGCTCTTTCGATCATATCTAGGCCTCGGGATGGCACACTCACGTCGAAGATGCTGGGCCGATGATCTCTCGTTGAGTCCGCCGTTGGTGCCCACCACCGCACTTCGCCGGAGAGAATTCTTGGCCCCGTCTTGGGCCCTCTTCCTCTATCTTGAATGCGCCGCCCATCTCGCGAGCGAACAACACTATCCGTGGAAATCCATATCTCGATGGAGCATAGAAGTCCTGAAATCCTTGTCCAAGTAGCCTCCGCTACACCATTGAGGAATCCACTCACCCACATCATTTGATTGGCTACCAACTCTGGTGCATATTTCGATAGGCGTAAGAATCAAGGGCATACTTGTACAAGCCATTCTCGCTGCTTCCTAAGTGACCTGCATTCTCCTCTCGCGAATTCTTCTATCCTTCCACGTGGGCGAAACCGTATATGCACTCCACCCTTTATTGGTAAGAGGCCAACTCAGCACACTCAACCCCATTCACCCCCCATTCACCCCCATGCCCTAGGTGATCTTGACAACTCGCTCTATGAACTCATGTGTGTCCTCATCTACCTTGGACCAAGGAACTCAGCGATTCATTCTCAATAATTCTCTCGACTGAGATGCCGCTGCGTTGCCATATTGTGGAACATGCGCAACGTTCGCCGATTGACTCCGAGCGGCCAAGGCTCAGGTAAGATCTCAATAAGGACTCCAACTTCCGCATAAGTACCGGCTCGTGCTTGGGGCTTCCCGAATCAAGTTGGGCTTGGCACGCCCATGGCTATTGTCATCCTCATGGCCTTCATTTTCTCCATTCCTCCTTCCGTTCACTCTTCGAGGAGCCATGATTCTCGCAATTGTGAACATGAATTAGAAGGATAGAAAGACTTTTCATCGCACTTCATAGATCATGAAAGAAGGGAACATTTCCTAAACGCTTCACACCCATGAAGAATAATTTCACTAATGCAAATTTTCGTGACACTCTAGGACTCTTCAAACCTAATGCTTTGATACTAAGTTTGTCACTTACTCGAATGGAGGCCTGGATCATAATGAAAGACCCCAAATCAACCCATGCCATAAGAATACGTCTAACTCAATTAAGAAACTATATAATCAACAATACAATCATAATCGTAATCATAGCTGAATGTAACATCTAAATGTGAAATCCGAAAGCAATACATACATATGTCTAAATAACCCTAAACATGACGAGTTGATGGGACAAGACCCCAACTAACTCAACAAGCCGAAATTGAACCGCATAAAGAAAGCTAAATAGCTGTAGCCCTCCAAAGATGAGGACACACCAACAAGGTAGAACTAATCCCGACAAAGCCGACTAAGACGGCTGAAGTTGAGAGTCGAGTTCTATCATGAAATGATACAACATAGAAAGTATGCTATCCGTACGTGGAATGTACCGAGTTTACAAGGTAAGTAAAAATCATTTAAAGACAATGCATTAATTAAAACATAAACATCAGTAAAATGAGAGTGGGGCTAGCATGCATTCTTCCGTAATCATGACCTATTCATAACATGACACAACATAACTTCATAACATCATAATCAATCAATTTGACTCAAAGATGAATTCCTACTCTTATAAGTAAAGTTGAACGTTGTGTCAAACCTTCTTTAGAACATGCATTTACATAAATTTTATGGCAATGAATATGCATATCTGAAATCATGAGGAACAATGGGAGACTTATCTTTTAACCGACATACCATGATAGAGCTTACGTTGTCCCGACTATTACACTCAAGTGGGCAGAGCTGGCCCAAAACCTTGCCAACATTAAGGGCATTACGATGATATTGATATCACCCAAAGGCCCATTCGAGCAAGGGAATCCTACAAGGAGTGTCCCAAATCATATAATAGTATAACCCTATATTGGCGCCAGAAGTTCCCGAGGCATGGGTGATCGGCTCCATAGCGTTTGCTTGATGCCACCACACTCCCAAAATATGCATATACTCTAAATCCTTATAATGAAGCTTAAAATCATCTATTGACGAAGCTCAATGATCAAATACATCTCAAATGTGAAATCATGCATAAGGAGAAGCTTTTAGTTCAACGTATACCGCAAGCTGAAAGCATAATGGGGAGCCTTTGCTCCAAAACCATATGGTAAGCTATGCATAAAAAGAATTAACTCAAAAAATACCACAAGATAAGAATATAGAATTGAGAGTCTTCTCTTCAAAACAATGTGGTAAGCCCAATTTGGGAAAATCATCATTTATACTCAACATGTGGGCATTGCCCAACAAATCATGCTTTTCATCATAATATCTCATCATTATCACATATACATCACAAATTGCACTATTCATGAACATCTCATCAATGGGCTTTAAAATTCATAAGACTAGAAACATGATTTTTAATTGAAATCATTTTAAAATTACCCATGCTTCATAATTTGATAATAGAAACATAATCAACTCACCATGTATAGAAATAGATAATCTATGCATTTGGGTGAAAATCGCATAGTACACTTGAGTTTACTACTTGAAGAGAGAAGGATTGGGTACGGTGTGAAGAAATCACCATTCATGACCCTACATACCTTCGGAGGCCGAATCTTACTTCTCCCTTGAATGCCTAAAAGATAATTGTAGGAGAAACCTTGAATCACCCTTTCTTTGATCACCTCTCTTTTCACTCTTCTATTTTTTGCATGCATGAATGAAGACTTTAGCATAGTTTTTCTACCACACCTTCATAGCCTAAGACGACATAGTTTAGAACCCTACAACATCGGACCCAAAAAGTCCCTTACTTAAATTGCAAGGTTTTGTTGACTACTAGTCCCCATGAGAGGGACTCGGACGACTTGTCCCCCATAACTGTGGCCTCAACTCCGTCGCCTATTCAACCAAAATCCACTGTGGGACTCACGAGGGACCCCATGAATCGTGTATTTACTAAGACTGTGGTCTCCATCCGTGATCCCCACCGGCCCAAAATTTTGCCAACTTACCGCCCAAAGCCAAGGTTGACTTCCACGAAGTCGTAGAAAGTTGACCATGACTGTGGTCATGCCCGTGGTGTCTCCCAAATTATCCCACTTCCTACTTGACCACGAGTCAACACGATTCATGGTCCTCTCATGTCACCTAATGACCCGTGTTGCATCTAGTGTCAATTTCGCTTTCCGTTTAAAACACCTGTGTCCGATCTTTGGGCTGCGTATAACAATCTAGCCACTTGATAATCTCCCTTTTTCACTACTTCTTGCATTGGTGGGTTCAAAGCCGATGCCTCTATACTTGGTGCGCTTGGACGTAGCGGTATTTTGGGTGAAATACATATAAACTGGAGGGGATCCCAATGATATCAACTATGGTCCAACCAAGTGCCTTTATGTCCAAAGCTTCTACTTTCCAATTCGTCAAATTCCGCAATAATCATCAGGCAATGTGTTATCTTTTACCCAAGAATATGTATTTGAGATGGGGAGGTGGCCTTTAGTTCAAGGACTGAGGGCTCCTCTACTCAACATTTGCTCATGAGTCAAAGGTTCTTCAAATCAAGGTCTAACTTCTTTGCAAGGAAGTTATATGACCCCATTTCTTCTAGGCATTCTCACACTTCCTTGTACCTCATTCCCATCTCCTTTCTATAATTCATCAAGACAATTGCTAGTGTGTAAATATTCATCATCTCTTCCATGGGCAATTGTGTCTCTTGTCTTCTATCCGGGTGTTTGAAAGGTAGCTCCTTGGTGTTGTCCTCGATGAATCAGAAAACAAAAACAAAGAAATGTAAATGGGGAAATAACAACAAATGACAAATACAAGCAATTAATCTAATTCCAGCCAAATTCTCAAGAATAAATACTTTTCATAACGCCAAACTCACAATTTCCCGACAAAGTATGAATGGACGTTGTCGATAAAGAATCCAACTAAGAGGTTAGGGTCGAAATTGGGGGTTTTAAAGAAAAAATATTAAAACAAGATTACAATTTGTGATTTAATCAAGATTTGAAAACAACGAGGTAAGTGTTCCCCATGGGTTCATAAGTACTTTGGGTATACAGACGATCAATCCAAATGCTTACTTGTAGAACTGATAACTAGAGTTCATCCGACTTACTAGTTCGTCCTATTGATGACTATAATCAATCACAGTCAGGTCTTATGAGTTATTTCAAACTAACCGTTAACAATATGTCCCAAATTTAACCATCTTGCGACCACAACCCATGTTAATACAATGATCATAAAGCACTTTAAGGCTTTGTTGTAATTCTCTTTTCCTAATCTCTCTATAAGTTCAAGCAAGTCTTAATATTGTACACCATTAAGAAACACATTTAAAGATGAAGAGAAAACAATACAAGCTTTTAACATTGTTTTGAATAACTTGTGTAACCCTATTTTCTTAATCCACCATGGTTCCCACAACCCCTAGCGCCAGGAGGTTTTAGCCTCTCATGATTGTAAGATTACAATTTGAATTCATAGACAAACACATAACTAAATACTTATAGCAATAATGGAAGATAATCGATTCGAATATCAAAGAATACCCAAAGAATAATGTATAAAATGAAGAATTTTATCCCAAGAATTGCTCTCCAAAACTTGATAAAAATTCACAAATAATATTCTTTTCACACGC
This sequence comes from Datura stramonium, assembly GCA_018107945.1. NCBI lineage: Eukaryota > Viridiplantae > Streptophyta > Magnoliopsida > Solanales > Solanaceae > Datura > Datura stramonium. Next base: position 15,676 of record JACEIK010010678.1, read on the forward strand.
CTACTACTTCGCTTTTATATTCTCTCCTAATTAAAATAAAATATAAACTCTATTTATACAGACATTAGAAACCTTTCACTAGCTAATGTGGAATTTTTCATATCTCGGCGCCGAATGGTCACGACTGACCTACGACCTCGTGAAAGGTGATTGTAAGGGTTGTACTGCCTTATATGTCTTTGTCTCACATGTATTTTTCTAAGTGTTGAAAGTCAAGGGCAACTTCAGAATAAAGTCCTACAAGTCATACAATACTTCCATGGTTTGGCCTTGAGAACTCGACATCTCTGAAATTTACCACGATTGTTATGGTACGACTCCTACCTTCATCCTACTATCTGTACTATTTAAGGTTTGGATGTTTTTCCAAGAATTAAAGAATCTTCTTGTCACGCCCGCCCGGGGGAAGACTGCACCTGTGCCTCCTAAGGACCTCGGACTACTAACTGGTGAACCTAGGCACATCCGGTGCCCGGGCTAGCTCTATCTCAGTTCCCCGAAACAGCGGCTATATAACGATGTAACTATTGCACCTGCCAACTGCCTATAGCCACCGTGAATGCATCAAAGCAACTGTAAATATTCTAATGACAAGGAACCTACGCGATCATACAAGGCTACCATGCTGTCTAGTCATCTCAAACGTAACACAGGAAAATGACAGCTGGGCGTGACCGAAAGGTCACCACTAATGCCAAATTATGGCCCCACACCTACCAACATGAAAATGTAAATACTAAACAGTTTATAACAACCGTACTGGCTCACACGACCGGCTTAACTGATCACAGGGAGATAATATATACACTGGGCAAGCCTCTATGAGTAATAATAGAAACATCAGACAGGGCTCCCGACCTATCCATACTGCATAACAAAAGGAAAAGAGCTACACCCTTCGGGGAATCGATTTTAGATGTGAGCTGATGACTTCAAGGATCGATGAATCGCGAGGGACGCTTTCGTTTATGAGTACTGCAGTAAGTAATGCAAGGTTTCATCGGGCACTAAATATCAGCTGTAACAGTATGCGCAATCCGAATAATACAATCTAATACAATCAATATAGATAGCATAACCGGCAATTTCGTATAGCAGAGATAAATTCAAATTTGGAGAAGCTGATATGAACCGACCAAGATTTCGTACCGATAAGGCACAGGCGTACTCAGACGCGACGACTGCCAGTAGCTAGTATAGCACATAAATAGATATACAAGTAGCAAGAAAGAGCCAATACTAACCCCCATAAGCCGGATGCCGCCAAGAAAGCAAACAACTATATACCCCTACCCGGCCAAAACCAGCCAAAATAAGTCACTCCTCATCTGCTGCCATCAGGAGCTCTCACCGACACCTGATTCTATGCCATAGCTCTCCGGAGATAAATAATCACAGAACCAGCGTCCGGAGGGACTTCGTATAAAGATTCTGTAATGCAAAGGACTGCCTCGGACACTGCCAACAGGCTCTTCAAATGCAAACCGTATCTATTCCTAACTGCCAACAGGAATATCCGTACCGTAGTGCCGACGTAATGATATGGGGGAAAGCTTCATCCTACTCGTCCAAGCTGGGACGGCATGCCACCCTTGAGTGACGTGAAACCCAGCCTCCGCCTCGCTGGGCGACACGATTACTAACCTGGGCGGCGTAGGACGCTTTCAATAAGATGCTCACGCCTACATCAAGTTCAACAAATCGATAGCACATAATAAATAGCAAGTATGTATAACTGTAAAAGACTATCTAAAATCCGATTTCTTATTCGATCTCTTCCCGAATTATAATGATTCTTTACCGATTATCGATTCTCGTAATCTTTATTTAACTCGTTTTCACCAGCTGCACATCGCTCGTCTAAATGGCTAACCTATAGCCAAGATATCATCTCGTTCAATGGCTAGTCTCTGTAACCATAAACCGTTTGAATGGCTAAACGTAGCTATAATATTGTTCGAATGGCTAGTCTCGTAGCCATAATACTGTCTCGTCTATCCGATTTACTTACTAACTTTATTCTCAAATTCGACTTCTTTTTATTCTACAACATGCTTGCTAATCTCATGCTGGCCAGGCTATACCGACTGAATGCTAATCTCGCCTTTGGCGCATGCTTACTATCTTTCGTGATCGAGTACGATATGGCAACGCAAACTAGATTTACTAAACTTACTCAATACTCAACATTCAACTCAGAGAGTTCAAATACGGAGTTTACTATGATTTATATGGCTAAAGCTTACTAACTTGCCAAAGAATTACTTCACATACCTTAACCTCGAGTTATCCGACCGTCGGACGCAGGCTCCCACAAGCATCTAAACCTATTTCTCCTAACCGCATTCATACACGTCAATTAGTACTAAATACAACACTATTCCGGAAGACAACGCCACTTTCGATATATTTATAGCTTCAAACTTAGGCTTATCGAAAAGACAGCTGAAAAAACTTGCTATTTTGTAGAGGTCCTAAGGGAGAAGTATTCACTTTACTTATTAGAGCACATGTGTAGACACTAGTTTGGAGCAATTCTTACTTACCTTAGTTCGGTAGCTCGACGATTTGTCGCCGTATTTCTCGCGAAACAAAATCTCGTGAGAATGCTCCTCGCTACTAAATACCTTCCGTACCTCGAGGTTAATTTAGATTTGGACTATGTTTGGCAACAGACCTGGGACGATAATACATTCACCCTCTTCGCCTCTCTCTGCCTCTACGAATTTTCTCTCGAAATTATAATGAATGATCTAATTTAAAACCGAAGTGGGGTTATATACTTTGGCCTGAACAGGCCCAACATGTCACTTGGAGCCAACGCGCTGCCCCAGCTCTCGTGACACGCGCCACGCGAAGGGCTTTGCCCCAGCCCTTCCGCGATGGTTCGATGCTTTTCGTCCGATCTCTTCCCGGCCTTTTTCTAGCACGTATGTTTTCAAATATGCTTAAACAAAGCGCGAATAGCTATCTAGGTGTCGAATTTACGGTGTAACACTTCGTCTACCATGGGCCTATGGTACGCGTCATATGTTGGTGCTACGATCCATGAGTCTATCCGTGTACTAAGAGACCGCTTCATGCAAATTCTCTCGAATTATTCCACTACTTCTAAGCATAGCCATACCATCTTGGTATGGCTTATATTGGGAGTCATATGTTGCCTTCTATTAATCCATCCTTCTCACTTTCACTATGGTTCTTAGTACTACTGCATATCAAGGTACGACTTGAATACTGAGACTTGTACTTGGCTGTTTTTCTACATTTTTAAGCTTCTTTTGCACATTTTTTGTCCAACACTTATTTTCCCCGAAATCAAAGTAAAGTGCCTATATCCATATAAACATACCTAAGTCCATGCTATTTTCAGTTTTTAAGCTTGGAAAGTGTCAGAACTCACAACACATCAAATGGTCTCCCAAGGATGATGGGTATGTTCCCTATCAACATCAGCACCATGATCTATGTAGCTTCCTAGGGTACAAACTTGCCAAGTTTAACAAGCACATCTTCCACCAGCCTTACTAGAGTTTTAATGGATTTGTCGGCCATTTGGAGCCGAATGGAAGTGGGCTTCCACATAGACAACCCAAAATGTTACAATGGCCTGTAGCATCAAGTTAATGCTTGCCCCATTATCATAAAGGATATACAAGAAATCATATCTACCGATCTCGACAAGGCACCTGAACTCCCGGTTACCTTGCTTCGCACATGTGCCTGCAATTATGGAACTCACTCTATGAGTCACAGAATGATCCTTGTCATAAGGAAGTTTTCAGTCAAGTAGTAATCTTCAGTATTTTAGCAAAACTCTTACATCTTCTTTGATGGCATCAATGAACGGACCCAAGAGTGTTTCTTTTCTTAGAGCCTCTCAATATGCTTTTCCACTTTTTAAACAAGGGCTTTTAGAAATTCCTTGAATGGAGGGATAGGCGGGAGGAACTTATTTGCAAAGTCTACTACTCTCCCTTAGCCTTCCCTCTCTTTCTAGTGGGAAACTGACACATTATTTTGAATTTCTTCACATGGTGGCTTTTTAGATCTACTCCACATCTATCTCTATCAACACAAGGATTTTTCCCTCTTTCAGGTCATTAAACTTCAATCACAATTTCAGACTTTTCCTCCACCATTCAATCTTCAACCTCCACATTTAATAGGTTGCACAATCTTCCCACTCCTAAAGTGACTATGGCCACATCGAGCATTAAGATCCTACATATCCTTTTTGGATTCACCTACCGTGTCACTAGGTAGATGGCCTTTTAATTTGGGACTTTGATCACGGCAGAAAGGTCCTTCCGCACTAGTTGCTCTAATTTCTCAATAGAAGCCGTGGTGAGAGCCTATGACTTTAAGGAGGCTCGAGACACGCATCTATTTCCTAGCCGCAAGCAATTTTCTAGCATCCTTTCAAGCTTTGAGCCCCTATGATCATAAGGGAAAGCCCTCCTCCAATTTTTAGGAGTTAGAGGGAGGACCTTCTAGGTGGAGCGTAAGAATGTGAGCCTCTATTTTGATAGTTCTTTACTATTTTTACAACCCTAATTTTGATAACCAAAATCATTTTAGGGTAATATTTACCTTGGCCTTGCGGTTGAGGTAACTGGCTGCTGTTGGTATGAAGAAGAGGCGGGCCCGCGATACTAAAGTCTAGCACCGGACGAAAGCAATGTAGTTGGGAATCTTTTTTTACTTGCAAAGGTGGTGCTCGACAATGACTGGTATTGGTAAAGGGTGAGGGCATTCCATAGTTTCGCGTACGGACGCGCAAGTGCAATATAGTGGCCTTAAGAACCGAATTGTCGAACCCACAGACTTGACCCATTCCTCTAATCCATTTCTAGTGTGTTCTTAAATACCTAAAGTGTTGGTTATAGACATTTTCGCTTAAAGAATATTTAAGTCTAAGCTTGGGTCAACGAAATATTCTCAAAGTTTCCGGTGGTTAAATATAGAGTTAAACCGCATAATCATGCGATAATACGATTTGCAATGGAACAAGCATGGGACTATCAATTGTTATTTCACATAAATTAGAATTCGTATGCTCATGGTTTCTTGAGCCTCTAAACACGACAATCTAGCCTCACCGCATCATTGCGAGCGAGGAGTTTAATTTTCTAGTCGCGGGCAATCAATTATGTTGTGGTTTACTGTGAAACGATTAGGGACTTTCGTACGCCTAACCATTTAACGCAACTTAGCCGCACACCATTTTTCGAAAGTGGTGATGTGACATCCTGCTGTTCTTCATAACCTCGTGGTGTCACCCCAAGGTGTGTTGTGTATATTTCTATCCAAACACCTGTAACCTCTCCCCGAGATTACTTACGCTCTCCCCACATTCTCATGTCCTCGACTCTGTACGCTCTTCAAGCTATTTCAAGCTAACAAATATTCTATTATGGTGATCAATCATAAAAACAACCAACAAATCAGAATGCAAGACGAAAATAACCATCAATAACTTAATCCCAAAACAATATCATAAAATTTCAATCATAATCCATGGCTTCAACCCTAGAGGAAGGGTTCTTGCCATTCATGTTAGTAAACTAACGTTAATCTACTCCTAATCTACTATTAATCTACTCCTAACTACATACTTACATGAGATTGGTAGATGAGAAGGGAATTTTGATAAATCCTAGAGTGAGTTCTCCCACTTCTCCTTCACTCCTATGCGCTTCTGCACAAACGTGACCAATCGAAATAAGAGCTAAGGGTCCTATTTATAGTAAATGGGAGAACGTGCATAATTTGCCTGCTGTGGAACGGCTCGCTTCGCTGCAGTGGGTCGCTGAGCACCGCTCCGTGACACTAGAGGCATCGCGAAAGCTCACTGAAATTTAACCCGAAAATCGCCTCTGCAACTCGCGCGATGGCAACGTGGCACGCTGCTTGGGCAGCGCGTCACACACCTTTGGTCGCGGAGCAACCCTGCCGTGGCACGTTCCCAACGTGCAGGGGGCTGTTTTGGGCAGCCTGGGCTCGCCGTGGCACTTGCCGACGCGCCGTGGGCTGTTTTGGGCCTCCTCTTTTGCCGACGTTCGCGTGTTTATTCCGTCTCCAAGCTCTCTACTTCACCAATCCATGAATTAGCTCTCAAAAGTCATCAAAACCTACAAAACAAAGGCTAATCATGTTGGTTAGCACATATCTTCATTTTTATATAAAATCACATGTTTATCAAATAGTTTAGACAACACGACTCAATTTAAGTTGTAGTTTATCACTGACCTATGTTATTTCCCGTGATCACAACCCCACACTTAAATCTCTTGTTCGCCCTCGAACAACTCTTTACATATCATGCATATGGAGAGAGTCCCACATAACTAATTTAGCAAGATAATTCAAGTTACTAGCTATAATGATTACGTAAGATACAAGCTTAAAATAGAACATGCTATGAAATACAACTATGTTAAGACTTCTTAACCTCAAGAATCGACTCTCAAACTTCACAAACTCATGCAAATCAACTGATTTAGAAATCCCACATGAATTTTATCCTTCATTAAAACATGTGCCCTCACAGAGTTACCCAATCACACGCAAAACAATTTTTACATCACAACATGTGTGGGTATATAAAAAAAAGACTTACACTACTCGCAAAGAATTCACATGCTTCATGTCATGACCCATAAGCTTGCCCTTAGTGTTTTACTCACTAATTTGAGGATGTATGAATGTAAGATCAAGTAGGACTTTGTAGGTTGTAACTTAACTCGTGCAGCTGTGCAGGTGCCTATTATGGCCGCAATAGTGACTAGTCTTTTCCTAAGCGCTTAATACATCACGCCCTCATTGCGAACTTCCCTTCCCTTACTTCCCTTTTATCTCTTGATGGTTTTCTTTTCCTTGTTTCCCTTTTATTTAGGTACCCTTTGACTTGTCGTTATGAGCTCTATAAATAATTTTTCATTACTTTGTTTTCTCTTCCTCCTTGAACAATAATCAACCATTTCACACCAAAGGCACATTCGACCTTTCTCAACTTCTACAACTTGCTACTTTTCATTTCTTTTTTTCTCACTCCTTACTCTTTCGCATTTTCTTCTTCAAGCGCTAGGAGCTTTGGGTCAAATTCAAGTTTAATGAAAGAAAAGGATTAAGCTTATGTTGCAAAATTTATAAAGGAATAGGCTCAAGGCTCAACTACAACTAGGATTAATTTCAAGGTAGGTAAAACGGTGGAGAAAATTAGTTAATTCAAAGAAATGCCTAAATCATCTCCTACACCACATCCTTCATTTCCTTGCCTCATACACACACACTGCAAGTTCTAGACAATCCATAATTGCACAGAATACTAAAAACCTTACACTCACCGCACATGCTAATTCAACACACACGTACTCTTACTCGCCTAATCACAAGAATTCAAAATTAAGCTTCAATTATATTGTGTCACATTCAAGAGCCTAAGTGTCTCAAACAAAGTTATAAACTTGCATGCTTCAACACCGAACATACTTGCATCTTACAATCATGTCTAGCACATAAATAAGAATATCAAGCATCCATTAGCTATGGTCTCAAAAAACCCGACATCTATCGACCACTTTTCCTCAAGACTGGCCGCCATCCATCCATCGTCCGAAACAGTCCCTAACTAATGACTAAAACATTATGTACGTAATAAATAAAAATAAAAATAAAATAAAAATTTTTATTCTTCGATTCAAAACCCCGTCGGAAAAGAACCGAAAAGAAAAACTAACGGGTGATGAATTTATGCTTGGCTCACAAAGATTTTTCAAATTTTTCAATTTTCATCACACAAGCACTTCCTTCACCAACAATTTGTTAAGCACAAAATTTTTTTTGAAATTTCGAAATTTCCTCACCCCCACACTTTAATCATGCTATGTCCTCAGCATCAAATTAACATTTCAAAAGGGTGAAAATACTCCCTGTGCCTGGGCCTAGCTAGTAGCATGTTTTTCCACAAATTTCTGCCAAGCGGGTGGTCGACCCCACACTTTTCCTCTTCCATACTTCCTAGCTCTCTCCTCCGTGGTACGACTTCCTCTCCACCAGGCCTAACTTTCCACCAAAACAACAAACAAATTAAAATAATAAAATCAAAACAAAAATCAAAATTAAAAAGTGTACTGAGGTACTCCTTGGGTTGCTCAAGCAATACCGCTTTCTTATTTTACTCGTGGCACGACGTGGACCGCCCTTTTCAGACCTCCTCATACCCGGGTTCTCTTCAAGAACCACTCCTTTTCTTCCCGCTATTTAGAGGATACGCCTCTCCACTGCTCCTCCCTTTCTCCAACTTCTTTTCACTTTGGAAGCCCTTTTATCGTACTCTGCCGAATCTTGACCTTGCCTTTGGCCGCACTGCGGGAATCCTCCACCCCACACTCATTCTCCACAACACACTAACTTGACACAGGCTTCGTAGTGTGTGGATGGGTTTATTTCTTGGTAGACACTGAAGATTTTTCATTCTCGACCTCATTTTTAGGTCCTCTTTTTTAAATCAATCACGCCCTCCAAGCCAAGAATGGCCGTCCCAAGATTAGGGGGTACTCTGGTCATCAACTCGAAAATCTAAACAATAAAATCAGCAGGTATAATAAATTTACCTACTTTGATGAGAAGGTCCTCTATGATTCCATCGGGTGTCACTGCGACTTGTCGCCCAACCGGCAACATCAACCTGCCTGCCTTGCCTTCCCAACCCCAAGGTGTTGAATAAGGATAGGGGCATTAGGTTAACTGCTGCCCCTAAATCACACAAAGTCGTGAGCACTTCAGCCTTTACCAGTTTGTATGGGAGGGTGAAACTCCCTGGCCTTGAGCTTCTTTGGCATTTTGCTCAACAACTCCGTGGGATCGCACTCGCCTCGAAGCTACACTGACGCTCCACCAATTCCAACTTTGTTCGCCATCACGCCCTTCAAGTATTTAGCATACTTGGGCATTCCCTGCAAGACATCAATAAGAGGCAATTTTATGTGAAGTTCTTTGAAAGTCTCAAAGAACTTTTGAAACATTCTCCGTTCTTTTGAATTTCGAGGGAAATGGTGGCGGTGGCTTTTGTGTCAAGCTGCAATGAAGGTTGCGCATTTTGTTTTCCAAAGACTCTCGATTTGCTCCGCACGGTGGATGGTCCTGGTCTTACCAACTCCGCCGCACCTCCTTTCAACTCCCTAGGCACCGCACGCCTAACCGCTTTCCACTTCTAAGACTAATGGTACTTCGATTTCCATGGGGTTAGGATTCTGCCGCTTGGTAATCCCTTGTGGCCTCATATTCCGAGCAATTGCTATTTGACCCACTTGTTTTTCAAGATTGCGGGTGGCTACTTGTTGATTCATTGCCCGCCGCGCCCGCTCGATTTTCTCGTTAACCGATTTTGGGTCCCATGATTTTCTCGTAACACTCCTCAATGCGGCCGCTACTATGCCCATCAACCCGCCATTCGCCGATACCGATGTTGCTGAGGTTGCATAAAATTCTGCTTTTTGATTTCCACCCCAAGAAGAATTCGGTGGCCTTGCCAATTTCGTTGGAGTTGTTTCCAAAATTCTCGATCCTTTGCACATTTCCAACAAAATTGACCGATTCTGATTGGCTCCACAAAGATTCTCAAGGCGCAGCTCTATTATTATTTGACAAATTTCACACCAACTAGGAGCTTGGGTTTAACCGCATTAAATCGCCCTCGTGTTGGTGCATACTCGCCTTATCAACCGAGTCAACATTTGATGTTGAAACGGCTAACCGTGCCGCCAAGGCATTCAAAACCGTCTCGTCACAACCCCGATCTTCTTCCCCGCCCTCTTGATGATTCCCGTGCTACTTGGGATTTTTATGCAATTGCTCAATGAAGTGTAAAGCTCATCATATGTCTTCTCTCCAAGCGCTTGCCCACCCATTGCAGAGTCTAGTAATATTTTTTGTATGTGGGTTCAGAGTTTCTACAAAGGTATGGGGCTAGCACTTCATTTGATTGCCGATGATGGGGACAAGCCAACAATGACTTGAATCTTTCCTGCCATATACAAGTTCTCATCGTGTTTCGCTTTAAAACTTAGTATTCACTTCGCAATCTCTGCAATTTCTGCCTCAAGGAAACAATCTCGACAGGTTCCTAGCCAAGTCATCCCTTGAAGTTATGGAGTTCGGGTGGTTTCACTTTTCAACACTTTTTTTCGCCTCTCCTGCAACAATGAAAATGGGAAGAGGTCAATCTGACATAACTGTGGACACGGTGGGACAAACGTGTCACTTATCTCAAGAAAGTTCTATAAGTGCGTTGCGGGTCCTCATGTGCCACCTGGAATTGACCACTAGGAATGTAAATGCTCGCACCATATTCTCGTTTAGCTCAAAGCCCTCTCCGTGCTCCGGCTTACTTCGATACTAGAGGTCACATTCGCCGCTAGTGTGGGATGGCTACTTTCGCGAATCGGCGGTCACGCCATTACTTCATAACATGAATGGTTCCGCGGTGGTTGTTGTTGTACCTTCTCTTGAAGTCTCTTCACTTTTGCTCTAGAGCTATTCTCCTTGCAAATGAATTGACGCTCGTGTTCAAGTAACGGGTTCCACAAGCTTCTCTATTTCTAGCCAAATACAGACAAACTCCGTCACCGCAAATGCACGTACTAAGACAAGTTTCTCAACACTTAAGGAAAATTTAAAATCACACAAAATAGATAATTATCAAAATCTTCGCCAATCCTCATAAATCCAAGCAAAACTTGATGAGCCCGCAAGTGCACGGGTCGCAAGTGCACATAGTGGCCCTTTAAGAACCGGAATTGTCGAACCTTGGCTGTGGACCGGACCCATTCTCTAACTATCCATTTGTAGTGTGGTCTTAAATACCTAAAGTGCTGGTTATAGACATTTTCGCTGAAGAATACTTAAGTCTAAGTTTGGGTCAACGAATATTCTCAAAGTGCTCTAGGAGCAACATAGAGTTAAACGTATAATCAATGCTGATAATACGATTTGCAATGGAACAAGTACTGACTAATAATTGTTATTTGGCTATAATTAGAATTGCATGTTCATGGTTTCTTGAGCCTCTAAACACGACAATCTAGCCTCACCGCATCATTGTGAGCTTTGAGGAGTTTAATTTTCTAGTCGCGGCACCACTGCGTTGTGGTTTACTAGGAAACGATTAGGACTTTCGTACGTCTAACCATTTAACGCAACTTAGCCGCACAACTACTTCTTCGAGTGGTGATGTGACATCCCAAGTTGGTCTTTCATAACCCCGTGTGTCAACCAAGCAAGGTGTTAGGTATATTTATCCAAACACCTAACCTCTCCCGAGATTACTTCAGCCCCCACATTCTCATGTCCTGACTCTAGGTAATGCCTTCTCAAGCTATTTCCTGTTAAATATGCTTTTTATGGTGATCAATCATAAAAACAAACCAAATCAGAAATGCAAGACGAAAATAACCATCAATAACTTAATCCCAAAACAATAATCATAAAAATTTTCAATCATAATCCATGGCTTCAACCCTAGAGGAAGGGTTCTTGCCATTCATGTTAGTAAAACTAACGTTAATATACTCCTAATCTACTATTAATCTACTCCTAACTACATACTTACATGAGATTGGTAGATGAGAAGGGAATTTGATAAACCCTAGATGAGTTCTCCCACTTCTCCCTTCTCTCCTATGCAAAGCCTGCATTAAAATCGTGACCAATTGGAAATAAGAGCTAAGGGTCCTATTTATGCCAAATGGAGCACGTGGCATAATGGCCTAGTCGTGGAACGGCCTGTCATGGAGTGTATCGCATAGCACTTCCTCCGTGACACGGAGGCATCGCAAGCTCACTGAATTAAATCTGTAACGCCTTGGCAGAACTCTTGCCGCATGGTAACGTGGCACGCTGCTTGGGCAGCGCGTCACACAATTTTGGTCGCGGAGCAACCCTGCCGTGGCACGTTGCCAACGTGTGGGGCTGTCTTGGGAAGCTCGTCTGCCGTGGCACTTTGCCGACGTGCCGCAGGCTGTTTTGGGCCTCCTCTTGCCGACGTTCGCGTTGTTTATTCCTTGGTCTCCAAGCTCTCTACTTCACCAATTCACGACCAGTTCTCAAAAGTCATCAAAAACCTACAAAACAAAGGCTAATCATGTTGGTTAGCACATATCTTCATTTTTATATAAAATCACATGAAAATGTATCAAATAGTTTAGACAACACGACTAATTTAAGTTGTAAAGCGTATCACGGGACCTATATTATTTCTCGTGATCGCATCCATGCTCATATTGAACTCCTAATTCTATCTCATTAATAGCATGCACTTTATCGACCTCCAACTCAATAAACTTCTTTGTAAGGAGAGCTTATGTTGGTTTCATAGTGAAATATCATCTGATTATGCTCCTGATTATCCTCTTCATCAAATGAGACAAAGAAGGAGTCCTAACATTGATTCTTCCACTTTGGTCCCCACTATTCCAAGCATGGTTGTAAGCATTATCTTGTCCAACATGATGGCAATTTAAAAGTCTTTGTCCATGAAGCATCTACTGTGGCATAGTTGGAAATGGACTATGTCAAGGCATCTAGATTGGTATAAAACTTCTCCAATAAGATTTGATTCGAGAACCCATAGTTGGGCACCCGAAGGATCTATTTGGAATTTCCCATGCTTCAAACAACTATTCACCTAGTAATCTCAAAGTAAAATATCTATCCTCGTTGTTTCTTACCTTTTGCTAGGTGAAAACCATTTATTTAGGAACACACTTACCAACGCTTGCCAAGTATGAATTGAGTTTGGAGGGAGTTTATGCAACCAATTCTTGCCTCACCGCCATAGAGTAATTGTACACTGTGAATTGGATAAAGATAATTCAAAATATTATTTCACTTGGCGAAGGTTGCACACCTCCAATAAATTTTCTAAGTGTTGATAGGCGTCATTATCTATGGAGTTGCAAAACTATCCTCTCGTTTAGCATAGTATAGATATTGCCATCAATTTTTAATAAGGAAGCATTTACCCTTGGTGGGACGATCGCGCCATACAAGCCAACTTCCTTATTGACATCCGCCGCAAAACACATATTCCTAGTATCTAGCTGAAAAAGTGGCCATGATCCTATATCACAAGTCAAAAACAAAAATAAAACATAAAAGAAAAGATCTAAGCAAGCAAACTAGACTGTTAGATCTAGATAGGGCTTATGTCGATGTCCCCAAAAATGATGCAATAATATTTGATGTCGTTGACATCCATTTCCAATTTAGGATAGTGTAAATGATCCATGCAAATATAGAACCCAACAAGGAGATGGAGTTGATTGTAATACCTGAAAGTCCTTAAGATCATATTCGAGGGTTGAAGTAAAGAAATTAGTTCACACGTGTCACAAAATGAGTCACAAAATGACTCAATGCTTGACCTTATCGAAATATCAAATGACTTGTCATTTGAGGAGATTAGAATACCTCCCAATAATTCATCAAATGACTCATCATTTGCCTAATGAGTCAAACAACTCATAATTTGCCTAATGAGTCATCAAATGACTCATTGTCCAAAAGTATCAAAAATGTATTTCAATGAGTCAGCCAAGTGACTCATCGTTTGACCTACGAGTCATCAAATGACTCTTCATTTGGGGAAATACTATTTTTAGATAGTCATGACGGATGAAAGAAATGAATCATCATTTGACATAAAGAGTCGCGTTTAATTCCGTCATTTGGGCAACAGTAGGGAAAAGTGGGAAATTTTGCATTGATGGATGAGTGGAAACGATCAGTCATTTTCCTAATGAATTGTCAAACGACTTATTGTTTCTCGGCAAAGATGAAATTTTCTTTTTTGAATCACTAAGGGCATTTTCAAATTTCTAAGCCCCAAGGTCCTAAACTATATCATTTTAATCCTGAAAGGAGTGTTCTAAGGAAGCTTAACCTATTCTAATTTATTCAACTCCCATGCATGCAAAGTTTATAAATTCCTTTTGAAGATCAATCTTGGAATCTTACCATCTCTTTCCCAATTCTCTTGTGATTTCAAAGTCAAGTTGAGATTCAAAGATATCCAAGTATGTAGGGCTATGAGTGAGAGTTTTACTTCACTCTCATGCCTAAATTTCTCCTCAAGTTCGTGAATCCAATTCCAATTTAAGTTTATGATCTTATGTGGTTTTAACCCAATTTTATAAAATTCTCTATGATAATTTTTCCAAAAAAAAATAAATTATGAACTAATTAAACTTGTTAATTCAAATTTTATATACAAATTGATTATAAATTTATGAATTTCAAATTTTAGAAAAAAAAAATTATGCCCCAAGTATGCAAGCTTTATGAAAGGTCAAGTTTGTGATTCATGATTTGAAGTATGATGAGATATCTAGCATTAATGAGTGTCTATAAATTACCCATGTTTGAATCCATGATTTTGGCTTCTCAAGTATATATTTAAAGTGTGAATGATTTTAAGATTTTGGGCATGCCCACATAGGTTAAGCATGTTTTCATGATTTAGCCTCGCTCTAAAATCAACTTACCATATGGCTTGGCAGCCTATCCTCCCACTTTCAAATTTATGGTATGTTTGGAGCCGTGACTCCCAAATGCTCCGATTTAGACCATGCATGTAATTATGATTTCTAAATTTTCATTGAAAATGATGGTGAGAACCTTGCATGTTTTTGGAGTAGAGTCTAACACCGAGTAGGCCATGGTCTTGTAAACCCCGAGTCTCAAAACTATGCGCCAACACAGGCTTATATTTACATTAGGACCTCATTTGTGAGCTTCCCTACCCCTAAAGGGGCCTTCACCTTGTTATCGATATCATGATAGCGTCCTTAGCCTTGAGAAAGTTTTCAACGACTCTGCCACTTGAATGCAATACTGGGGCATCACGGAAAATTCTATCGTGATGGTATCGCTATATGACGAGTCTCCCGTTGTTCCTCATGATTTTTGTTATTTATGTTCATGACTTAAGATAATATGTTTATAGCAAAGCTTGACCCAATGATCGCTTTATGAGTTTTTACTATGATTTCAGCTATGACAAGTCGATGATTTCTATTTTGAAGCTGGGGTCATTCCTATTCATATTATATTCAGCATATTATTATGGGTTTCGCATTCAGACATTTCAACATGCAATCCTTACTCTCATGGTCTTATGATTTATGTTTATATGCATGATTTTAGTTGATATTTACTTAGCATATTTTACTTACCTTACATACTTAGTACATTCCAAGTATTGACTGAATTTATGCTATATCATTTTATGATATAGGTTCGTGTGATCTAATTCAAGCCATTGATAGTCACCTCCCATCTCGCCTCGCCGCCGATGCTTGGGTGAGTCCTCACTATCCGAGGACATTGGCCCCAGCCGCCACTCACGCTTGAGCCAGCTTTGGAGAGATAGCCGGGGCCTTGTCCCAACATCTCATCGATAGTAGAGGCTTTCATAGAATAGTATGTTGCTCTTCGAGATTAGCATTGTGATGTATATTTATTTTATTTAGACTCGCTTTTCATGTTGCTTATTAAGCTCTAGCTTTAGTTTATTCTCTTGAGTAGCTATGCACATGCCATGGGTTGACTTGGAGCTATCCGTGGTTCTAGGTCTCACACCCCTGATCCTGTGGTTCAAACTAGGGTCGTGGGCATCAATCTCTACATAGAAAACTACCAAAGCCTAGACTATCTAGTGCTAAACAACAAAATATTACAAGATTAGAATCTATTGACTGGAGTAGTTGATTTTAACTATGAGCTACAGATTAAAGCTATGCTGTGTGGTTGTAAACAATTAGGATAATTATAGGGAAGTAACCCCAATATCGCTAATCCCCCGTAAATGACCCAATATGAAAGAATTGAGAGAGGGCTAAGGCTAAACATGAAAGCAATTTACTTAGGCAACGCATGGGTATCTTTCAATAGCACATAGATGTCAGTCTACTCCAATTTTGTCAAATTGAAGAGAAATCCCTTCTACCAATTACTTGTTTTCCAATTTGGAATTCACCCTATATCTATGAGAATCCATTAAACAAGGGTTATGCCTTAAGTCATTGTTGATTCATGCTAACCTAACCCAAATTTTCTCTTTCAAACCTCATAGAAGTAATTAGGTAGGATTGGATGATTCTTATCACCAATCAAAAGCTACAACGCAAAAATCAATCAAATACTCAATAGTCCAAACTCAATTTTAATAAATTAGGACCATTAGCATTCACAACTCATTGGGTTCTCAACCCCAGATCTTGGTTTAGTGACCCATGGCTAGAAGAAGAAGAAAAGAAAAGTAATGAGACATTTTTACCAAAATAAATTGAAATATTCACTTGATAGATGATAAATTTTAATTTAAAAAACTAGATCTACAATCTACTTAAAACTAGGGCTAAAATTAGCTAAGTTCTACTCTCTGTACTAGCTATGAACTAAGGAATGTAAAAACTTCTGAAAATTTACAAGAAAAATATATTTATATCATGTCCCAAAAAGCCCATTAAATTTGAACATCAGAATACCAGGTGTGTAGGGATGGGCCGTCCTTTGGACCATCCTTTACATTTCCACTACTGTGCCTTGGCCTTTCATCTTTTGAGAGGCAACTGTCCTTTGGTAAGACGGCCTGTACTTCACTCCTTATTAGAGAAATTCCATTCAACATAGCTCTGATCCGACCATCAATTAATGGACTGTCCTTTTGGACGACGTTCCATTCTTTCAATCATATTTTAAGGACAAAATTTTTTGAGTTTCTAGAATTTGCAGCTGGGAAGGGACGAACTGAGGGATGGACTATTCTTCAGATTGATGGTCCGTCTGTTGCCTCATCTGTTATGCAATTTTCTATCCTTAACTCCTTTTTTTCAATGTCTTGAGATCCTGAAACAAAGCATAATAAGGTTAGTTTATACTTAATTTCGCTCTAAATGACATAAAATATTCTATAAAAGAAGAAGAGATGTGTCACTCACCGCTCATCCCCCGACCTTCACTAGATGTACAATACATAGCCGTAAGACTAGGCTCACACATCTGAAACCTTTCAATGGGATCTCTCTAAACCCACGGGCTATAACATAAAATTTCCAAATTCCCTTTTTTAAAATAGAAACTATATTTGACCTAATTCCTTTCTTAACGAGATACATAGGAACCATATCGGCACGGTCATATTCCAAGTAAGTTTTTCATTTACCTTAATAATGGAAACTCAGATAGAATTTTTGAGAGGATCTCTAAAATTCCACAAGGCTAAATATTCTCATAAAGACAAATTTGAAGATTATTTTAGAAACATGCAGCTGTGGCATAATTTTCGAGAAGGAACTGAAAATTCTACGAGGACATCGTACTCTTATCGACAGTATGAGACTTGTTTCGAAGCCATAACTGGGGTAAAAATTTTATAGGAAAACCTCAAAATTTCATCAAGTACCCTTGAGAAATTAATGAAAACCTCATTCTCCAGCTACGACAGAACTTCAGAGAATCTCCAATTGTCAAAAGGCTACCTTTCATATCAAGTTGAGAAACAGAAGACGTTCATTTTGTGCATTTCATGACAATCAATTGACAGAGATTTTTAGAAATATCATTTTCTTAAATTTACTTTCTAAAATTTTTACTATCTTTCTTAAAAGATTTTGATTTTGTCTTCTCTCTATTCCTAAAGCTACCAAGACAAGGAGCGAGGCAATCAGAAGAAGTCAACATAGATCAGTTTCACAAAACTAATAATTTTTCTATGTATACAAGATTTTGTAAGGTTCATGAGAGAGCACTATCAACTAGTTTAGTTGTCTGTTAAGGGAGATACACTGAGCAATATTGAATAGTTGTACATAGAGCCCTTTTCAATCAAACAGGAATCAAACATCTCTATTTATCATGCAGGCGAGGATAGCACCTACTGCTCAAGGAGGTTAGATTATTTGAAGGATTCATTTCAGCATGAGGAAATGCTCATATCAGTATAAATCCATCCTCCAAAGGATGACAACTAACACCATGAAGGCCATGATATCCTTTTAATCAAATACTGGGGAGGATGATACCTACACTAAGGATATCTGTGCCACATCAAAGACCAACAAAGAATCAATCTCATAGTAAAAAATTATATCTACTTTTTCAGTTGTCGAGAGGGCCATCATGTTTACTTTTTCAGTTGCCAAGAGGGCCATCACATATTTAAAAATTAAGAGGGCCATCAAATTTACTTTTACAGTTGTCGAGATGGCTATTATAAATTAAAATATCGATAGGGAAATCATATATATCTTTACAATTACCAAGAGGGCCGTCATACATTCAAGCACCTAAAGGGCTATCATATTTACTTTTTCAAGTGCAGATAGGTCCATCATATATTTAAACATTGAGGGCACCATCACATTTACTTTTACATTCACCAAGAGGTCCATCATACATCCATATAGAAAGAGGGCTATCATATTTACTTTTACAGTCGCCAAAAGGGCCATCATACATTCAAATGCCAAGAGGGCTATCACATTTATTTTTCAAGTTGCCGAGAGGGTCATCATATTTATTTTTCCAATCATTGAGAGGGCCATCATACATTTAAACGCTGAAAAGGCCATCATATTTATTTTTAGAGTTGCCAAGAGGGTCATCATACATTCAAATGCTGAGAGGGCCATTATACATTCAAACACCAATAAGGCCATCATATTTACTTTTATAGTCATTGAGAGGGTCATCATATATGTAAATTCCGATAGGGACATCATATTTATTTTACAATCGCTAAAAGATCCATCATAGTTTCAAAATAGCTTGTCAAAAGTCATGCCATTGAATTGATCCTGAGAATAGTTAAAATCCTTAGAGAGTGATGCCTTGTGTGGTAAGGTTTTTGCTTGATTTTTGTGTATGCATATCGTTTATAACTTGCCTCGAATGTGATTCAAGGAGATATCCTATATGTAGCTAAGCTTGGAAAATGACCTTAGGACCTTTTGGATAGTCAATTCACCAAAAACAAGCCCTTCCTTTAACATCGATCCTAGTTAACTAATTTTTTATCTTTAAGCCTTTTTCTTGAAAATCACATTAAAAGACCTAAATCCTTCTTGAATCCTCTAATTTGGCACCCGTTTCTCCCTAATTGCTAGTGATGAAAGAAAAGTAGGGGCTTGAAGCCCAAGATTTAGGGAAAGATGAGAAAATGAAATGAGATGTAGGAAAAATTCTATGTTTTGGAGTGTGCACAAATGGGAAAAGAGGAATGAGCTTTAAAGTGAGGTAGCACCAATTGCTTAATATGAAAACAAAATGGCTGGTTGAAAAACCTTTGATCAAAAGAAGAAGAAAAGAATTGAGTTGTGCTATCTCTTGTATAATGGAGGGTTGATGTAGAAATATAATGTGCTAAAACGTTGGCTCTTTTGGGAAAATTTGGATGGTGAAAAGGAAGAGATAAGGTGGAAGTTGACTCGCAATGTGTGAGTGAGATTTTTCAATTGTGTCACAAATCCATTAGGGAAGTTCTAGTAACTTGAACTAAATGTTGTCCTACGCTTACCCTAAGCCTACTTTATGACTCGCAAGTCCTTAGTGATTCCAAGTTTGGCGACTCTATATTAGTAGCGAGATATATGAAGGGCAAACTATGGTTCGATACGTGTACACTTGATTCCTTTGAGAGAGTGAGCATCTTTGCATCATCTTAAAATCCCTATCTTTATGAATTGTATGAATGTGAGTGGGATTTTCTCTAGTGGTGTGTGGCATTGCACCTTGGAGTGAATATTTAAATTTTCTTCACAATTGGGAGACATGAATGCGAAAAGTTGTGTAGTGAACTTCTAGGGAAACATTGAATGTAGATTATCAATGACATGAGTTGTTTGTTGGTCTTGATTTGAATGAAAATGCCCCTGTTTTGAATTAAAAGAAAGATAATGATATTTGTCGAGTTCTTATGGGGGTACCAATTGAAATTTTCACTTATTTGAGTCTTATTAATTTTTGAGTTTGTGTGTGATTTTGGGGTTGTCTTGAGTCATAATGGTCTTGTGTGCAACCCTCATGATGTGATATTCTTAAGTAAATTTCACTTTTAAGTGAATACTTTGCTTGAGGACAAGTAATAGTTCAAGTTTGGGGGTTTGATGAGTTGGTAATTTACCAACTCATTTGTCTCTTAAGCATGAGTTGTTGCTTTGTTTTCACACAATTTAGAAAGGTTTTACACCTTTTCTCTTCTTTGTGAAAGCATTCAATGGAAACAAAGATAATGGAGGATTTGAACTTAAAATAATTTTCTTTGGACATGCTTTTGCATCTGCGAAATCAAACAAGATTGCCTTGGACATGCTTTTCATCTGCTCGCCATAGAATTGCATCTACGTTACAAATAACACTGCCTTGGACATGTTTCTCATCTGCTGGAGTAGATTTGCATCTACAAAACACATATGCAAACATAGAAAGAATTTAGGGAGACTGTTTTGGACATGCTTTACATATGCTTTAGCAGATTTGCATCTGCAACCCTAGACATAAAGTAAGTGATTTGCGTCCTGGTTCAAGGGTAAAAATGTCCATAAAGGCACCCACGTACCTAGAAGCTTCCAAGGGAATTTTTGGATAGTTGTACATAAAATTGGGAGAGATTTTATCCCAATTTGTACATACACGCATTATGTCATATTGAATATTGTAGAAAGAAGTTCTTAGAGATAGAAACTAGAGTACAATTACTTCTTCTTCTTAAAGTTTCATTTGGAAAGAACTCCATTGTTGCAAAATTTGAGCCTAAGTTTAGTAAATAATATGATGAAGTTAGAGGAATTCCTTATGGGTACAATTTCTCGTTATCTATTCATGAGTAGC
This sequence comes from Datura stramonium, assembly GCA_018107945.1. Classification (NCBI taxonomy): domain Eukaryota; kingdom Viridiplantae; phylum Streptophyta; class Magnoliopsida; order Solanales; family Solanaceae; genus Datura; species Datura stramonium. The sequence continues at coordinate 36,568 of JACEIK010010678.1, forward strand.
TAAATTATTAGCTTGTGGTGTGTTCATGATGGATATTTAAACTTTTCTGGTGTTGATAATTTTAAAATTCAAATAGTAAGCATGGATCAATTATTTTCTCAGAGTTTTAATTGAACGACTAATGGTTCCATACATTGATTTAGTTTTCTTATCTTTCTTTTGCTTTAGAGAGAGTAGTGAGATGCGGATAAGGATTCAATAATGAGGAATTAATTGTGTGATTCTTGGGCTTGAGCTATAGATTGTCAAGACCCATGCTCATACTCCAAAGGGGGAGATGGTGTGCTTCGATATCAGGGTCGCTTGTGTGTCCTGGATGTTGATGATTTGAGAAGTCATATGTTGCATGAGGCTCACAGTTCTAGATATTCGATACATCCAGCTGCCACAAAGATGTACCGTGATCTACAGGAAGTCTATTGGTGGAATGGAATGAAGAAGGACATTGCAGAATTTGTAGCTAAGAGCCCAAATTGTCAACAAGTGAAGGTTGAGAACCAAATACTAGGAGGTGTGCTTCAAGACATCAGTATCCCTAATTGTAACTGGGAGGAGATTAATATAGAATTCATCATAGGGTTGCCATGCACTCGTCGACAATATGACTCCATTTGGGTGGTCGTGGACAGGTTGACCAAAACCGCTCATTTTCTACCTAACAAAACTACTGATTCAATAGAGGATTATGCCAAAATATACATTTGAGATCTAGTTTGGTTGCATGGAGTGTCCTTGTCTATCATATCAGATAGAGGTACTTAGTTTACCTCTCAGTTTTGGAGATCGTTTCAAAAAGGACTTGGTACTCTGGTAAATCTTAGCACAACATTTCACCCGCAAATAGATGGTCAAGATGAGCGGACTATTCAGAATCTTAAGGATATGTTGAGAGCCCGTGTTATTGATTTAAAGGGTAGTTGGGATGATCATTTGCTTCTCATTGAGTTTGCATACAATAACAGCTACCATTCCAGCATTCAAATGGCTTCGTTTCAAGCTCTCTATGGGCGGAGATGTAGATCACCTATTGGTTGGTTTGAAGTCGGTGAGGCTACATTGATAGGTCCAAATTCAGTCAATGAGGATATGGAGAAGGTTTAGCTTATAAGGGACAGGTTGAAAATAGCCAAAGTCGTCAAAAGTCCTACATAGGTATGAGGAGGAGGAAACTTGAGTTGGAAATTGATGACTGGGTGTTTTTGAAGGTGTCTCCCATGAAGGGAGTGATAAGGTTCAGAAAGAAAAGAAAACTCAGTCCCCGCTATGTTGGCCCATACCATATTGTGAGAGGAGTGGGCAAGGTGGCCTATGAGTTAGAGTTACCCTCAGAGTTAGCTTCAGTTCATCCCATCTTCCATGTATTACTCCTAAAAAAGTGTTTGGGTGATCCAACTCTAGTTGTTCCAATGGAGAGTGTGGGTGTGAAAGACATCCTCAGCTATGAGGAGATTCAGGTGGAGATATTTGATCGTCAGGTTAAGAATCTAAGGAACAAGGAAGTAGCTTCAGTCAAGGTTTTATGGAGGAATCAACATGTTGAGGGAGCTACATGGGAAGCCGAAGCAGATATGATGGCTAGATACCCACATCTGTTCTCTTCTGTCCCAGTTTTAGTTTGAGGTATCAGTTTTTTCCCTAATACTCTATTCATTTTCATGTTTCGATCATGCGCCCCAGTTTCTTTCATGTAAAGTGTATGTGTGTATGATTCATGAATACAGTTCAGCCATGTAGTTCAGTTCTGAGGTAGTCATTCCGTTAGTTTTCATCTTATACGATTTGTATTTGAATATGATGATTGCATTTCTCTGCTTTTTTGTATGTTTTCCAACATTCGAGGATGAATGTTTCCAACAGAGAGATATTGTAATGCCCTGAAAACCCTAAGATCAGACCCGGGAGTTGAAACAGAGAAAATAAGATTTTCTGCACCAGGTCACTTAACGAGTCGTCTTGTGACCCGTGGGTAGACCACGAGTCGTGAAGTGACTCGTTATAAGATGCTAGTGTTAAGTTGGAAATTTTTGAGTTTTAGGTGACCACGGATATGACCACGAGTCGTGGTCAGCACCATGACTCGTTTATTCAGTCGTGGCAAAGGATGGGGTGAAGGAAGAGGACTTTTTGCAGTGAAGACCACGAGTGGTGACCACGACTTTTGGCCACCAGTAACTACTCGTGTAGTTCCCCATGATGAGAACTAGGTGAAATGTTGGTTGTGTTCAAGACGGAAGGTGACCAAGAGTCGTGGTCACCAGTGATGAGCCGTTAGGTCCCTCATGGGGATTCTTTGAGGAAACTTGGCCAGTGTACATAATGACAGGAGGTAACGACTTGTGCCCAGTGGTGATGATTCGTCTAGTCTCTCGTTGGTACTGGCAGTTAGCTTTTCTCTGTGAATTTAGTAAGGGCTTTTCCGTAATTCTTATGATCCTAAGGCCTAAACTATGTCATTTTAAGCTATGAATAGTGAGTTTTAAGAGGGGTAAGTTCATTCTAGGCTATTCTTATTTATGCATGCAAGGGTAAAGGTCTAGAGAGGTGATCAAGCTCAATTTCCTTCAGGTTTTCATCAATTCTTTCTTGGGAAATTAGAGGAATTTATAGAATTAGATTCTTTAAGGTATATAGGGTTACCAATGGGTTAATTTGTTCAAACCCATGCCCAATCCCTCTCTAATTCATGAAAATCTATAAGTTGATCTTATGTGGTTTTAACCCAATGCATGAATTCTCTAAGTAAATATCATGGGTATGATCTAAGTATGTTTCAATTGATGAATTATGATTCATGGGAAAGTTTTAGTATGTTTTCAATTACAAAATCATGTCTACAAGTTTTATAAATTATGATGCCCATGCATTAAAGGTTATAAAAGTTGAGATCTATGATGTATGTTCAAGTATGATGAAATATCTATGAGAAAAACATGTTTTCAAGTTATCCATGTTTATGATCATGTTTTCCAGTGAATCAAGTATTTTTCAAGAATGTTCAAGTATTGGGAAATCCCATATGTTCAAGTATGGTTTATGATTCCAAATAAATTAGCTTACCACATAGTATTGGAGTCAAGACTCCCAATTATGTTTAGCTTGTGGTATGGTTAGATCCAAGGCTCCTCATGTATGATTTCAGATTTTATATGTATAGGATTATCTAGTTTCATTACTAGACGATGGTCAGCTTCATTGAAAAACGATGGAGAGCAAATGCATGTTTTGGGAGTAGTGTCTACAACTGAGTAGGCTAAGGGTTAGTCGACCCTATGCCTCAGAACTACGCGCCAACGTACGTATGATAAGATTATTTGGGACCTACATTGTGAGCTTTCCCCTTCCCCAAGGGGCATTCAGCTTGATATTGATATCATGGTAGCGTCCTTAGCCCTGCCAAGCCTTTGGACTACTCTGCCCACTTGAGTGTGATAGACGGGATTACGTAAGCTCTATCGTGGTAGTGTCGGTTATATGGCGAGTCTCCCATTATTCCTGAAGTTTGTCAGGAACTGAACATAGGCCGGGATCGAGACACGGGAAAAGGAGCCCCGCGAGACTCTAAGTCTACCAATGACATGAACATACATCTAACTCAATCAAATAAAGAGGAAGACTTAACATAACAACATAGAGAAAGTCTAATCATAACATAACATCGGAACCGGAACTCACTTCATACACGACAAGTTGATTACTACATACCTGAAAGCCTCTAACATATCCAATGGGTTGATGGACAACACCCCCAACTAACCTAACAAGTTTAAAAACTGAAAATACAAAGATAACTACTAATGAATGGTCCTGGGGAGATGAGGACTCACCACTGAAGCTGGATGCTAACTCTGGAAGCTGACTAATGACGGAGCTGGGTTTGAAGATTAGAGCTTGTATCATAAAATGATTCTGCATAGAGTATGCAGTTAGTACGTGGAATGAGCCGAGTATGCAAGGTAAGTAAAACCGCTTAATTAAGTAAAATCATTTAAAACATGCATAATATAAAAGACAATCAATATAAGAATATGAGAGCAGGTCTTGCATGCTATTTTCTGAAATTATGATCTGAACATAACTAAATCGAATGACCCAAAGCGGAAATCTAATAATCATAAGTAAAACTATAAATTGGGTCAAACCTTCTTTAGAAAAAATATATATCATGAATGATAAGCATGCATAACTGAAATCACGAGGAACAATGGGAGACTATAGAACTTACGTGGTCCCGACTATCATACTCAAGTGGGCAGAGCTATCCAAAGCCTTTCTAGGGCTAAGGATGCTACCATGATATCAATATCAAGATGAAGGCCCCCTTGGGGGAGGGGAAATCACACAAAGGAGGTCCCAAATAATCTGAAAATATCTACGCTGGCTCATAGTTCTGAGGTATAGGTTTGAATGACCCTTAGCCTACTCGGTGCTAGACACTACTCCCAAAAACATGCATATGCTCTCCATCGTTTTTCATTGAAGCTGACTATCATCTAGTAACAAAGCTGGATAATCATATACATATAAAATCTGAAATCATACATGAGGAGCCTTGGCTCAAACCATACCAAGCGCTGAACATAATTGGGAGTATTGACTCCAAAACCATGTGGCAAGTTAATTAACTTGAAATCATACATCATACTTGAAAATATGGGCTTGCCCAATACTTAAACATGATTGAAAGTATTTGATTCACTTGAAAAAATAATCATAGACATGGTAACTTGAAAACATGCTTTTCATCATGAATATCTCATCATACTTGAA
>JACEIK010010679.1:6783-28229 GCA_018107945.1 Datura stramonium
AAGGTATATTGGGTCCTACCGATGGGGTGTATACATCGGACTCCACATCTAGCTCACGTGGTTATATGTCGGTTATAGACTCTCCCACTAGTCAGCTCAGCTCAATTTCAGATCAGTACCTCAGATTTAGGGCATGTTCTTGACCATCAGACAGTGTCTTTTAGACCATCTCAGTTATTTTAGTTATTCAGTTTGGTAGTTTTAGTTGGTCATTGCATGTCTTTTCAGTTCAGCATTTTTGTTTCTTGTGTATGGTTTCTCACATATTCAGTATATTCAAAGTACTGACGCATACTTTTATGTTATATCATTTTATGATGCAGCTGATGGATCTCAGCCTCAGTCTTGCTAGTCGATCGCTCTCAGAAGACTTCAGCGGTTCTAAGTGGTGAGTCCTCATCTTTCGAGGACGAAGATTATTTTACTCAGTGTTGCTTCCTTTTATTTAGAGTTGGAGTTAGCTGGGGGCTTGTCCCAGCAACTCATCATTTGTAGTGGCTTTCAGGCGCATATTTGGTTTTTCAGACTTGTAGTTTTGTTCAAATGTTTTCAAACATTATGAATCAGCTTCATACTCTTAAATGTTTACATTTTTGCTTTAAACTTCCGTTGTATATATTTATATGTTTACTCAAAATGACAGTGTATGATAGCCCAGGAGTTGACTTGGGGTTACTTGTGACTCCAAGTACCGTGTCCCGCCAAGGGTGTAAGCTCAGGGTATGACAAACTTGGTATCAGAGCACTAGGTTTATTGTATCCTCAGATGTATAAAAATCACATCGAGTAGGGTCCTTTTCATGGGTGTGAAGCGTGCCATACTTATGATGGAGCGGCTATGAGATGTTATTAGGAAAACTCCCTTTTATTCATACTCCTTATCGTGCGCAGAAAATTCAATTCCAGAATCATTCTCCTAACTCGTGCTCTATTTCATTTTAATAAATTATGCCTCCGTGATGTGGTAATAGAAGAAGGGCCGGTAATACTCACCGACCTGCCCCACCAGCCCCGATAGCCCCTCAGGACGACTTAGTGTCTACCGCGGAGTTCAGGGTGGCCATTCAGCTACTCGATCAAACTGTTACCAACCAGGTGAACCAGCAGGTTGTTCCAATCAACAATAATGGGTCCACAGCAGCTTCCCGAGTGTGAGACTTCACTCGGAGGAACCCTCCGGATTTACACGGATCTAAGGTGGGAGAGGCAAGAGTTCGTGGATTAGATTAAAAAGATCACGTGAATTATGGGTGTCAGTCCCTCAGAGAGTGACGACTTGGTTACCTATCAGCTGAAAGGGGTAGCCCAGGTTTGGTACGAAAAGTGGAAGGAGGGGAGGCCAACAAAAGCAGGACCGATGGAATGGGAGGAGTTCACTACAGCCTTCCTGGACAGATTCTTCCCTTGGGAGCTCAGGGAGGCAAAAGTAATGAAGTTCATGAATCTGAGACAGGGAAACTAGACATAGAAGAATATGCCCTGGAGTTCACCAGGTTATCCAAACATGCTCGAGAGATGATGGCCGAGGCAAGGGCTTGCATGCTGAAGTTTGTTAATAGGGTGTTGAACCTTGTCCTCAAAGGGTGAAAGACAATTATGTTGATTAAGGATATTGACCTCTCCAGCCTTATTATCTATGCCCCACAGATTGAGGCAGAAAAACAAAGGGACATGGAGCGAAACAACAAACGGGAAAGGATTGTCTAGTAAAATTATGGCCACCAGAGGTCTGGTGGTAGTAGTCGCCCAGCAGCAGCAGCAGTAGCGGGCTCCAACACCCAACTCAGCCAACATCCCTACCTTTTGGTCCCGCTAGGATTGGAGGGGTGGATCATCTGGCTCTCAGTCCCAGAGCTACAGTTCCAGCAACAGGTATCCAGCTTGCCCTAAGTGTGGCAAGAATCACCTAGGAGAGTGTCTTCAGGTTCGAGGGGGCAGTTTTGGTTGTGGACAGCTTGGTCATCGACTTAGAGAGTTCCCGTCAACAGGACGGAGAAGGTCATAACCCACTATCTCAGTAGCTCCAGCAGGCCGACTAGCTCAGCAGGACAATACTTTAGGTACGTATGGCAATCAGTGCCAAAACCGTTTTATGCATTATCATCTCATCAAGATCAGGAGAGCTCACCTTATGTGGTCATAGGTATGTTACATCTTTTGCACCTAGATGTATATGCCCTACTAGATCCAGGGGCCACACTATCATTCGTGACACCATACAGTTCAGCCTAATATTAGTCCAGAGGTCCTCTATGAACCATTTTCAATATCCACCCCAGTTGGCGAGTTAGTTAGAGCTAGTCGGGTGTATAGAAACTGCCTAGTCTCAGTCTTCAATAAGGCCATTCCAGCTGATCTTGTAGAATCAGATATGGTCGATTTTGACATCATCCTTGGCATGGATTGGTTACACTTCGGTTATGCCTCAGTCGATTGAAGAACTAGAGTTGTCAAATTTCAGTTCCTAAATAAGCCAATGTTAGAGTGGATGGGCAGTAGTTTAGCGCCTAAGGGTCGATTTATTTCCTACTTTAAGGCTAGAAGCTTATTTCTAAGGGAAGTATTTATCATCTAGTTTGGGTCAAAAATTCCAACTCTGAGACCCCAACTATCCAGTCAGTCCCTGTTGTCAGTGAATTTCCTGATGTGTTCCCCGAAGATCTTCCTGGAGTTCCTCCTGAACGGGAAATCGAATTTGGTATATACCTTCTCCTAGATACTCAGACCATCTCCATTCCTCCTTACCGAATGGCTCCGGCTGAACTTAAGGAGTTGAAGGAGCAACTAAAAGATCTTCTTGATAAAGGTTTTATCAGACCTAGTATACCTCCCTGGGGTGCTCCAGTACTATTCGTGCAAAAGAAAGACGATACCCTCAGAATGTGCATCAATTACCGTCAGCTGAACGAGGTTACCGTCAAGAACATGTATGCCCTACCCAGAATTGATGACCTATTCGACAAACTTCAGGGAGACAACTATTTTTCCAAAATAGATCTCAGGTCGGGGTATCCTCAGCTAAGGGTAAGAGAGTGTGATATACCAAAAACATCTTTCAAGACTCGGTATGGCCACTACGAGTTTGTGGTTATGTCCTTCGTACTAACAAATGCCCCTACAGCCTTTATGGACCTGATAAATAGAGTCTTCAAGAAGTATCTGGATATTTTCATCATTGTGTTTATCGATGACATTATGGTATACTCCAGAAATGAGGAAGAGCATGCTAATCACCTGAGGATAGTGCTTTAGACACTCAGGGACCGCCAGTTGTTCGCCAAGTTCAGAAAATGTGAATTTTGACTGAAGTCCATGACTTTCCTGAGTCATATGGTCTTGGGTGAGGGTATTCAAGTTGATCCTCAGAAGATAGCAGCGGTGAAAGACTGGGACAAACCTACCTCCCCAACCGAAATTAGAAGTTTCTTGGGTCTAGCCGGTTATTACTGGCGCTTTGTGGAAGGCTTTTCTTCTATAGCATCCCCTATGACTCGGTTAACTCAGAAGAAGGTGAAATTCCAGTGGTCAGATGCGTGTGAGAAGAGTTTCAAGGAGTTAAAAACTCGACTCACTACCGCTCTAATGTTGACCCTACCAGAAGGATCATATGGGTTTATAGTGTATTGTGACGCTTCCATAGTTGGACTTGGTTGCATTCTGATGCAGTGGGGTAAGGTGATAGCCTAGCCTCCAGACAGCTCAGGGTTCATGAAAAGAATTATCCAACACATGACTTGGAGCTGGCAGCGGTGGTGTTTGCGTTGAAAATATGGAGACACTATCTGTACGGTTCTCACGTGGATGTTTTCACTAATCACAAAAGCCTCCAGTACGTGTCCTCCAGTACGTGTTCAGTCCGAAAGATCTAAATCTTCATCAGAGAAGGTGGTTAGAGCTCCTAAAGGACTATGACATGAGCCTGCTATATCACCCAGGCATAGCCAATGTGGTGATTGATGCCCTGAGCAGAGTGTCTATGGGGAGCGTGACTCATGTTGAGGATGGCAAAAAGGAACTGGTGAAGGATATTCACAGACTAGCTCAGTTAGGGGTGATGTTGGTTGACTCAGCTGAGGGTGGAGTGGTAATGCAAAGCTGTTCAGATTCCTCATTAGTTGTTGAAGTTAATTCCATACATGATGAAGATCTCATCCTACTTAAACTTAAGGAAGCGGTTCTCAGAAAAGAGGTTGAGGCTTTTTCCAAAGGGGAGATGGTGTGCTCTGTTACCAGGACAGATTGTGTGTACCGTACATCGGTGATTTGAGGCAACAGATACTGGCTGAAGCACACAGCTCGAGGTACTCCATCCACCCTAGTTCTATGAAAATGTACCGCGATTTGCGGGATATTTACTGGTAGAACAGCATGAAGAGAGACATCACTGAATTTGTAGCTAAGTGTCCGAACTGCCAGCAAGTCAAAGTAGAGCACCAGAGACCGGGAGGTATGACTCAAGATATTAGCATACCCACATGGAAGTTGGAAGAAGTGAATATGGATTTTATTATGGGTCTGCCTCAAACTCATCGGCAACATGATTCTATCTAGGTACTAGTAGACCGAATGACTAAGTCAGCACACTTTCTCCCCATTAAAACTACAGATTTAGCTGAGGACTATGCTAGGTTTTATATCCGGGAGTTGGTCAGACATCATGGGGTGCCATTATCCATTATCTCAGATATAGGTACCCAGTTCACCTTATATTTCTGGAAGTCTTTTCAGAAGGGACTTGGTACCAAGGTCAAGCTCACCACAGTTTTCACCTGCAGACAGATGGGCAAGCTGAGCGGACTATTCAGACCCTAGAAGATATTTTGAGAGCGTGTGTGATCAATTTCAAGGGAAGTTAGGATGACCACTTGCCTCTTATCGAGTTCGCTACAACAATATCTACCACTCCAGTATTCAGATGGCCCAGTTTGAGGCATTGTATGATAGGAGGTGCAGATCTCCTATTGGATGGTTGAGGTTGGTGAAGCTACTTTAATCGGGCTAGACTCGATCCATGAAGCTATGCATAAGGTATAGCTCATCCAAGAGAGATTGAAAACAACTCAGAGCCATCAGAAATCTTATGCTGATTTGAGGAGAAGAGAATTGGAGTTTGTTAGGATGACTGGGTTTACCTGAAAATTTCACCAATAAAAGGGGTAATGAGATTTGGAAGGAAAGGAAAGCTCAGTCTGAGATATATGGGACCCTACAAAATTCTGAGGCGAATTGGTAAGGTAGCTTATGAGCTGGAATTACCTTCAGAGTTGGCATCTGTGCACCCAGTATTTCATGTGTCACTAATGAAGAAGTGCATCAGTGACCCAACTCCAATTGTGCCATTGGACAGTGTGGGAGTGAAAGATAGTCTCTCATACGAAGAGGTCCTAGTTCAAATCCTTGACCGTTAGGTTCGTAACCTGAGGAACAAAGAGGTAGCTTCAGTTAAGGTCTTATGGAGAAATCAGCAGATTGAGGGAGCTACGTGGGAGGCCAAAGAAGATATGATGGGTAGATACCCTATTTGTTCCCTTTCGGCTCAGTATCAATTTAAGGTATCAATTATCTCCCCAAAATTGCTTTCAGTTCGTATGTTTCAATTTCTTTCATGTAAATGAATATGTGTATGATTAGTGAATTCCGTTCAGACTTGTGATTCAGTTAAGAGGTAGTCATTCCGCTAGTTTCCAGCTTTCATGATTGGTATTTGTGTATAAAGATTGCTATTATCTGCTTCCCTATGTGTTTTCCAACATTCGAGGATGAATGTTCCCAAGGGGGAGATATTGTAATGCCCCATAAACTCAAAGACTAGACCCGGGATTTAAAACAGAGAAAATTGAAAAACCTACACCAGGTTACAGAACGAGTCATTCTGTGACCCGTGGATGGGGGGGTGACCACGAGTCGTTAAGTGACTCGTGGTGAGGACTTGGAACTTGACTGGAAATTTGGAAAATGGGTGACCACGAGTGTGACCACGAGTCATGGAGTGATTCGTGGTTAGTGATGGATTAAAAGTTGGAAAAGTCAGGCAGTATACCCAACGGGTCCTCACCACGACACCACGAGTCATGGTGTCGCCCGTGGGACTCCAGGGAATTTTAGGCAGTGAAGACCATGAGAGGTGACCATTAGTCATGGTCAGCAACCACAACCTGTTGGGTCCCTCGTGGTGACCTGCAGAGAGAAATCAGGCAGTGCACTTGATGATCGTGACCACGAGTTGTGGTCATTGGGAACGGCCCTTTAGGCCCTCGTGGGGGAGGGGACTAGCAGTTAGTTTCCTACGAATTTCCTAAGGGTGTTTCAGTAATTTTCTAGCCTCCTAGACTCTAAACTACGTCATTTTAAGCATATTTTCAGACTATTAGAGGGGTTAAATGGCTTCCTTCCTCATTTTCCCCATTTAGACTTTACGAAAACAACGTAGGATCTCTCTTAGAGCATTTCAGAGCTAGAACTTGGGCAGTCCATTTCTCCTCGATTTATCAAGGAAATTCTTCGAGCTTCTTCATCTGGTATGTGGGAATTCAACAAGGGAATAGTTCTTCTCAAGTGTACCCAAAATCCTTCTGTCTTATCTATCAGTTATAGCCTTGAGACTTTCGAATGTGATGAAATTATCTGTCAGACCTCTCTCTTAAATCATGTGAAATATCATTGATGTTAATTGTTGATGTTTTTCCACCAGTTTGTGAATATGTTGTTTCTTATTCCTGTAATGTGAAATCTATCCCTATTCTTGAACACAGAAAAACTAGAATCTTGCAATAGTGTTTACATATTGAAACTTTTGCCTGATTCTATCAGTGTTGGGAACTCCCATGTTGTTGATTGTATTGAAAATCAGTCAGACTATTGTCAGTTCGGTTTCAGTCAAAATGCAAGAATATCCAGTGTTAGTCAGAAATGTCAGCTGATCAGTTTGACTAAAGAAATTCCCGAGGTGTCAGTAGTACCTCCCAGTTATCAGAATCAGATTCAAAACTCAGTTTTAGTGGTCCACTAGGCGGTCATGGTGCTTTTAGATAAGAAGCTCTGACCAGCCTTAGGACCCCAGCTTCAAGTTACAGTTTTTTCTTTAGACGGTTATGACGCTTCCAAATAATCAGCTTTGACTAGTCTTAGAACCCAGTTCCAGAATCCAATCCGATAAGACTCTTAGGGTGCTTTCAAATATGTATCCCTGGCTATTCTTGGGCCCCAGTTTCGAGCTATCAGCTTAGTATTTAGTCTAGTACTATCCAGTGGGAGTAGGACTTAGCACCGAGCAGACCGAGGTTCCAACGCACCTAGGTTCCTAGAACTACGTTTCCACCATAGGTTACAATTTTATTGGCCTCATGGCCCAGACTCTTGTGATCACTCAGTTCATGCCTCCACACCCCGGGAAGGTATATTGGTCCTACTAATTGGGTGTATACATCGGACTCCACGTCTAGCTCACGTGGTTATATGTCGGTTATAGACTCTCCCACTAGTCAGCTCAGCTCAGTTTCAGATCAGTTCAAATCAGTACCTAAGATTTAGGGCATGTTCTTGACCATCAGACAGGGTCTTTTAGACCATCTCAATTATTTTAGTTATTCAGTTCGGTAGTTTCAGTTGGTCATTGCATGTCTTTTCAGTTCAGCATTTTTATTTCTTGTGTATGGTTTCTCTCACATACTCAGTACATTTAAAGTACTAACGCATATTTTTATGCTATATCATTTTATGATACATCTACAGGATCTCAGCCTCAGTCTCACTAGTCGATCGCTCTTATAAGACTTCAGCGGTTCTAAGTGGTGAATCCTCATCTATCGAGGACAAAGATTATTTTATTTAGTTTTGCTTCCTTCTATTTTGAGTTGGAGTTAGCTGGGGGCTTCTCCCAACAACTCATCATTTGTAGTGGCTCTCAGACGCAGATTTGGTTTTTCAGACTTGTAGTTTTGTTCAAATGTTTTCAAACATTATGAATCAGCTTCATTCTCTTAAATGTTTATATTTTTTCTTTAAACTTCCGCTATATATTTATATGTTTACTTAGAATGCCAGTGTATGATATCCTAGGGGTTGACTTGGGGTTACTTGTGACTCCAAGTACCGTGTTCCGTCCAGGGTGTAAGCTCGGGGCATGACACGTAACACATGCTCTTTGAGACTAGAGGAGATAAGTGTAATTCTTAACTCAAGAAAAAATTAGATGTACTAAACATAAGTCTTACAAAAAATTCACTAGGATAGATCACTAGTAAAAGCCTATTAAGTTATGAAGTCACATGGAACACAGTCCTAGTTTAGCTTCATTAATTTGATACACAACTCAACAATTTCTAGCATTAGTTTTTTCTTTTTATTTTCAAACATGTTAGTTTATTTACCATTAATATATTATTTCTGTCTATTCCCTGTAGGATCTACTCCAACCTTTGTTGGGTTATTATATTTGATAGCGACCGCTTTATACTTCAATTGCAAGGTGTAATTTGGGCTTGATCAATTAGTAGCAACATTTGCCTCTACTATATAATCTATTATATGATCCTTAGCTAGTTTTACATACTCATCATCAGCAACAAAAAACTATTTCAGCTCTTACGCTTGGTATGGTTCATTCTCATATTCTTCATCTTTCATTACTTCTTCCATATCGTACAAATCTCTTGGCTTTATATGCACAACAACACTCCAAACTTTATTGGCAACATCATCCATATAGTACACTATTTGTGCTTGAGATGCTTCGATGTAAGGCTCCGGCTCTTCAGCAGTTTGGTTGAATATGAGTGAGTCTTTTCCATCTACATGTGATTCTTATAAATCTCCAACTTCATCTGGTCCTTTTAAATCCCTTACCAAAATACATATGTCTCATACACTTACTAAAACTCTTTATTTTAAATATTACTATCTTTACGAAGTAGATGTCATCCCAAACGAAAATAGAGTATCTTCTATCTACTTACCTCTCCTAAATCCTTACTCTGCCTTTTCCAAAAAGATGACCTATCCATGGTTACAAATTTGTTTCCTAGTCCAACATAAACATAAATGGATAAAAGAATATGTTGCTCCTTCAAAACTCGATCAGCACCCTATTCTTGCCATTCAGGAGGAACAGTTTGTTACCCTGCAGACTATCGATGATTTTCCAAACCAGTAGAAAAATCACGGCTTTACCCATAATTATTTTGGTGTCGTCCAAATCACCTTGTCATATCACGAAAGGAAAGGCCAACCTGTTGTTTCCTGTCTTTCACTCCTTGATACTCGATATCAACAGTACCAACATGCTAATTTGGGTACAAATGAGGTCACCTTGAATGCTGGGACTATTTTTGTTACGTTATTCCCAAATTTCAACGTGTCCTTAAGTGATTCATATCTGATAGAGGCCTTGAAGATCCAAGTCCAAATACAGGGAGCTCCACAAGCTAGAGATTCTATCCACGCAACTCTTCACTACCAAATAACTTGGTGAATTTAGAACCATACCATGGATATTTCATTTTCGGGTGGAGATGATGCTTTGCTACTATATATAGACACCACCAACGGAACTACTACATTCACGTAAATACCGAGAAAAATATCAAAGGAAGAACTTGTCAAAATTCTTATTGACTCATGAGTTACCAACTGCGAGAGGATAAGAGAACCTCCTATTGAACCTCTTCGATCCACTGAACCGGTCTTTGTCAAAAAAAAGGATAAAACTGTTACCATCAGTTTTGACCACTCTCATCTTAAAAAACATAACAGCACAACCTTTGCTCTTCAGATGTACCAACCTACATCCATTTCCCTATCTTAAGATGACCTGGATGCATTCAATTTCAACCTCCTAGATGTTATGAGAGAATATGATTGGATCAAACATCTCAATCATGAAGGTCATAATATATGGTGGTTCAAATGTCCTTTTATCGGGCACTGCCCGTGGGATATTGAATGTAATTTCCAAGAGTGTCTGGAGGATGAGATTGAATATGACAAGTTTCATGGGAAGAGCACCAAACCTAAAAATAAGAAGGGAAGATGCTCGGAAAAGGAATTTTGAAAACACTATGAAAATGGGGATCCATCTATTGGTTCCCTTAGCCGCCCTGGAAAATATGAATTCCTTATTTCCTACAAACCTTAATATTGGCCAACTCTACCCCCTCCAGCCACCAAATCTCACAGACCTCAAATCTTCATGATGAGTCCATCCAGCTCTAGTCATACCCCTGAATTCTCATCTCAACAACCCTTTGAAAAAGATGGTGTGAGCCATGCACCCAAAATATCAAAGAAAAATATTGTTCTGCCCACTGGAGAGAAGCCACCAATAACATAGAGGCTACAATCAACTGGCAATCGGAGAATGCAATCTGCCAGAACAAAGTGCTGACCAATATTGGCACTTTCCTCAAGAACGTTGCACACACAAAGAACAAGATGGCGATAAAGGTGGAAAACATCAACAAAAAAGTGGAACAGGCATCCTTTCAGCATGTCAGCCTTATTAGAGCACTTGAATTATGACTGACCAACATGCAGTATGAGATCTGTCCACCGGGAACCTCACTTTTCCACTTCTTTCAGCAACAACAAAAGGAGATGGCTTCCATTAAAAAACAAATACAACAATTGATACTTGAATCTTTTGAGCCACAAAAAACCCAGAGCCACTCTATAAAATCCTCCTTTTTCCCCATGTCGTGACAGACATACTCACCACCTAAATTGGACCACTCTGGTACTACTTTCCCTTCTATTCTATTGAACCCATGTATTTTACTCAAAAATGTAGAGATAGGCCTGAATTTGACATTGAAAAATTGGTTTGGTAAAGGAAAGACTTTATTGCAGCACAAAAGCAATCCAAAAGAAAGAAGGAAGTTGGAGAAAGTTCCAAAGAGCTAGATCTAGAAAACTTGATGATCTTAGATCAAGTTGTTTCGTACCTCTACAGTTTCGAAGAAGATGACAGCCTAGGATCCAATACTGAAGATACAACATATAATGATCCTACCAAAGAAGATTCAGAGATAAGTGAGAACCTCCTACTAGACTCCTCCGAGGAAGAGAATTCACCAATATACATGAACCGACAAGAGAACCGGAAGTTTCTGAAGTAGATGACGATTAGGACAGGATGATAGATGATCTAATTCCGAAAAGAAGACTAGAACAACCAACACCAAAATTTATTGTACCTGGATTCCATACTTTCACTCTTGATAATTGCAAGGTTTCATATGACCTCAAAGGATCTAGGACTTCTTTACCTAGATAGTGATAAAAAAACTTGGTAGAACGAGAGAAGTATCTAATCCTATCAGAATTCACATCAAGGTTCTCCGGCATCCTTAGAGACTCGTGGAAAACTGGGGATACATGATAAAAGTACTTTCCTCACATCCTAGGACTTTGCTTTCAACATTAGTATCCTATATGAAGTCTTTTGTGGAGATACTGGCCAAAAGCAAGAAAAGTTGTGAAGACAACTCTTTGAGATGAAGTGTGTATCATCCGACAGAGATGTCAGTGATGTTCACTTCTAGAAGATGGCAAAAATATACTTTGAACTAGGTGGAGATGCCAGTTTGAAGCAAGCTTTTGTCTCATTATCCTTGCTAAAGATATTAGTGGGATGAACCATGACGACTGTCGAGGAAAAGTTCCAGTCAATCACAATCCCCCAAGTTGGCTATATCAAGCAAGAAATTTTCCTAGCACCGGAAGATATCTACAGAAAGAGATATGTTCTAAAATAGATCATGCATAATAATTCATCCCTCGATAAAGCTTGCAGCAAAACTGACCTTATCACTAGGTCTAGTTGCTCTTGATATGCCCCTAGAACGCGAAGCAGGTTCAAGAAATTCAAATGGCCAAAGCCTACAGTGGAAGATCCAAATTCACCAAGCGTACCAAATACTTCAGGAGAAAAGGTCTAAGCAAGTTCCAGAAAAATGGCCGATGCTTTATCTACAATAAGATTGGACACTTTGCAAAGAATTGTCCTCAAGCTAGAAGATCTATCTAGCTTCTTACCGAGATAGAAGACTATGCTAATATCAAGGACAATGATCTTAAATCAGTTCTTTTACTGGAAGATAAACCATCAAAGGACACTCTTTTCTCTATGGATATGTATGAAGAACATGGGCATGGCCATTATCTTATTTTAGAGGTTGAAGAAGAAATCAATAGCATCATAAATATTCCTCAAGTCCAACTAAATGCTTATCCATCCAAATGGGATAAGCCTATTTAGGTTATTGCCTTCATAGATACTGGAGCAGCATCATTGCTGATGAATCCAGCCGTTCTTCCTGATGATCAATGGATACCCTATTTCAAGAACTTCACCACTGCATCAAATGGAATTTTGACTACCACAGTCATCATAAAGCACCCAATCACAATTGAATTCTTCCCAGGTTTAAAATTCAGGACTAAGTTGTTCAGGTCAGATGTCCCAGGAAAAGATCTCATAATTGGGTTCAACATCTATAGACAATTCAAGGATCAACTCCACATCGAAGCTTATGGAATAGCATTCTAGAAGAAATTTAGGCCATATTCGGAAGTGTCATGCCCATTCCAGATCACTAAGGATGAGCAGATCAAGAAAATTGAACAACAACTTATGGAGCATTCATGTGCAGAATCCCACGACGAGTTTATGAAGAAATGCAAAAATCCTTTATAGCTGACTAAAGAGTTTTTCATCAAACTTCCATTCAAGAAGAATGAAAATATCAACCCAACCAAAGAAATCCACTCTAGAACGAATCCAAAACACCTTCTGTTTGTAAAGAAGGAGTTTGCAGAACTCATGGAGTTTGGACTAATTGAACCATCTGATGCTCAATGGGCATGCGAAGGTTTCTACGTCAATAAAAAAGTCGAGCAAACAAAAGGTAAACTCAGATTGATCATAAACTACTAACCTCTTAACCACTTCCTCCAAGATGATAAATTCCCTATTCCAAATAGATTCACCTTATTTTCACACTTAGCAAAGCTAGATATTTTTCTTAGTTTGACCATAAATCTAGATTTTGGAACTTGGGGATACATCTTGAGAAAAAACCAAAGAAATGATTTTGCATTTCTGATCAACACTTTCAATGGAAAGTTATGCAGTTTGGGCTGAAACCCGCACCATCTCTATTCCAAAAGGCCATGATCAAAATCTTTAATCTCATCCTCCACACCTCACTAGTGTAAATCAATGATATACTGTTATTCAGTTATACTTTGGAGGAACACCTCACCTTACTCTGTCATTTTCATGATATAGTAAGGACAAATGGATTCATGCTCTCCACAAAAAAGATGGTCCTTGTGCAGAAGGAGATTGATTTCTTGGGGATACATTTCAGTAATGGAGCATATAGTTCAGGTCCACACATTTTCAGGAACTACTCAAATTTTCATACACTAATTTCACCATAAATGTAATACTCTAGAAGCCCTATCAATCAAACCCAAGTGTTGAAACGGAGAAAATAGGATTTTCTATATCAGGTCACGGGACGAGTCATCCAGTAACCCGTGAGGTGCACCACGAGTAGTTAAGTGACTCGTGGGGAGGAGGGAAGACTTGGTTGAATTTTGGGATTTGGGGGTGACCATAAGTCATGGTCAGCACCACAATTCATTGTGTTAGCCGTGGTCAAGAGTTGATTGAAGGTTGGGTAGTATTGGTCACGATTTTTTCACCACAAGTCGTTGGGTGCACTAGGAGTCGTGGTGTCCCTCGTGGAGAAACTCAGAAGGAAAGATTTCAATGCAGGCAACGACTTGAGACTATGAGTCGTGGTGTTGGGCACGAGTCATCCAGTCCCTCATGGGGACTGGCAGTGTGCATTTTCCTGCAAATTTATTAAAGGCTTTTCCGTAATTCCTAAGTTCCTAAGACCTATACTACGTTGTTTTAAGCTCAGAAAATTGTGTTTTAAGAGGGATAAGTTCATTATAAGCCTATTCTCTTCCATGCATGCAAGTCTAGAAGCTCTTAAGGGTGATCAAGCTTAGATTCATCAAGTTCTTCCCCAAATTCCTTTGGACTTTCAAGAGGGTTTGTGAAATCAGATTTCTCCGGGTATGTAGGGTTATGAATGAGTGTAATCATCCACACCCATGCCCAATCCCTCTTCAATTTCATGAAATTCTAGTTGATGAATATATGGGGTTTTAACCCAACATATGAATTCTTTAAGTATCAATCATGGGTGTGATCTATGCATGTTTCAAATATTGAATTATAATTCATGGGAATATTTATAATGTTTTCAACTACAAAACTGTTTTCAAATTTTACAAATTATGATGTCCATATATGGAAGTTCATGAAAAGTTTAGATTATGATATATGTATTCAAGCATGATGAGATGTATATGATGAAAGTATGACTTTTAATTACCCATGTCCGTGTTCATGTTTTCGAATGATCAAGCATGTTTAAGTATTGTGAAAGCCCATATGATCAAGTATGTTTCATGATTTATCTAAATTTCACGTATTAGCTTACCACATGGTTTTGGAGTCTAGACTCCCACTCTTTCTAGCTTGTGGTATGATTTGAGCCCAAGGCTCCTCATGTTATGATTTCAGATTATGCATGTATGTTATGAGTCAGCTTCATCATTAGATGATGGTTCAGCTTTGTTGAAAAATGATGTAGAGCATATACATGTTTTTGGGAGTAATGTCTAGCACCGAGTAGGCTAAGGGCCAGTCAACCCTATACCTTAGAACTACGTGCCAACATAGGTATATTTACATTATTCAGGACCTCCCTTGTGAGCTTCCCTTTCCCCCAAGGGGCCTTCAGCTTGATACCAATATCATGGTAGCGTCCCTAGCCCTAGCAAGGCTTTGGACAACTCTGCCCACTTGAGTAAAATAGTCGGGACTACGTAAGCTCTATCGTGGTAATGTCAGTTATAAGACAAGTCTCTCATTGTTCCTTATGATTTCAATTATGCATGTTCATCAATCATGATATTATGTTTTAGCAGGTTTGACCCAATGCTCAGTTTTACTTATGATTATCAGTTTTCAGTTATGTTTAAGCCATGTTTTCAGATAATAGCATGCAAGCCTAATCTCAGATTCTTAAGATGAAATGTTTTATATTATGCATGATCTCTATCTTACTTATTTAGCAATTTTACTTACCTTGCATACTCGGTATATTCCACGTACTAACTGCATACTCTATGTTGTATTGTTTTATGATACAGGCTCGAATATTCAAGCTCAGTCTCGTCATTAGCCAGACTCTTAGTATTAGCATCTCCTAGTCTCAGTTGGTGAGTCCTCATCTTCCGGGGGCCCTTATCAGTTGTATTTAGTATTTTCAATTTCAAACTATAGTGAGTTAGTTGGGGTCTTGTCCCATCAACTCGTCAGTAGTAGAGGCTTATCAAACAAGCATGTATTCAGTTTCAGACTTATTTTCATGACCCGAGAGCGCACCCAGATCATAGACACGGGACAAGGAACCCTGAAAGGCTCCAAGTCGATCCATGGCATAATCATCACATACACTTAACATCATATATGACTAAAAACATAAATAAGTGGAAGCTAATAACAAGAATCTAATATAACCCANAATCTAACCTCCATTGAAGGAGTTTTATCTTGGAGGAAGCTAATAACAAGAATCTAATATAACCCATATAGAAATCTTAACAACTCTTAAATACAATGTTGAATCTGTCTAAACAAGTCTGAAAGCTTTCTACTAACTGATGAGTTGCTGGGACAAGCCCCCAGCTAACTCCCAACTTCTGAAAAACTGAAACATAAATAAAATAAGAACATAAACCACGTCCTCGGAAGATGAGGACTTACCACTAGCAACTAGGAGAGGAAGGAGCATATCTAGCCACGCGGATGAACCTAGAGACCTGAATCTATATCATGAAACGATATAGCACAAGAGGTGTGCGGTCAGTACTTGGAATGTACTGAGTATGTAGGAAGCGTAAATAAACTAACTCATAATATATGCCAGAAGGAAGTAATGTAACACATATTAATGGCAACGTAATTGAAATGAGATACGACAGTATTATATGAGATTCACATATTCAATTAACATAACCACATTATAAAGACATGCATTATCATAATAACTGCTGATGTGCAAAAGTAATAAACGGGAATAATGCAAAGGTATGATGTCGTGACTGATATCAAGAGGGTTCTTGCCTGTCTAAGGGGGAGTCCCTGACGGTCGAAGGAAGCGTCCCTGACTATCAAAGGGAACATTCTCAGCTAGAGAGAATCCCTGACTATCAAAGGGAGAGAGATAACTCTGATATAGAAAGTCACTGGCTAAAAGTAAGTTCCGAACAACTCAGGGAAAATAAAATACTCAACTGACTAGGGATGTAAGTCCCGACTGACTAAGAGATGACATTCTCCACTAACGCCTAGGGATGTGAGTCACGACCAACTACAAGAAGACATTCTCCACTAACGTCTATGTAAGACACTCTCCACTAACGTCTAGATAATACATTCTCCACTAACATCTAGAGATAATCTAAATTTACAACAGCTAATTAGAGACAAGAACATCCACCACTCTCATCATGCAGTACTCATATTAAAAGGGAGTAGGGCTATCCTTTAATAGGCACAGGCTCAACAAATTGACATATTAGTCACAGGCTATATCATCATGATTCACATTAGTACAAAACCAATTCATCACTAGCTTTGACATCACAACCCAACGAGCATGCTATAGATTCGTATTAACAATATTCTATCATGACATCTTGGTTCCGTACCCACCTCATTCAGTAGGTAATATAAGATCATACATGATTTATATAATTCAACTCATAATCTATCAAGGATGCATAACTTCATGTTATTAGGTTACGACCATTTCACACACCTGTCACAATCACTCCTTTTATTAACTCTTTAGCCACGGGCGTTTAGATTCTAAGATTTTATAAAAATGATTTTTAATTTAAAAAAATAATATATAATCCGACCAAGTTTCATAGTTCAACAATGGAGATGCAATCTTGTCATGCCCAATCAATTAAATCTAAAACATGGTGATGGCACATAATTTACTCAATTACTCAAGACCACAAATCCTATTCAATCTAACATGGTCATCAACATAATGATCAAACCATTAGGGTTATTTATACAATATTTTCATGATTCTATCATGTTGATGAATTACTACAACAATCAAGGGAGAAATGAACAAATCCCATCCAATACTCAGATCGATTTATGAAGAACATAATATACTCATACATTCTCAACCTATATTTCATAATTCAAGATAATACATCAATTAATAATTCAATTAAATTCATAATGGCAATAGATATTAGCATTTAAGAAAAATAAAGAAGAATTTACCCTTTTTACAAACCCTATATCATGCTTTTTCTAGAATTATCGAAATCGGTATTTAATGAAAATATTTTCGGGGCACAAGGATGGAAGAGTATCCTTGTTGAAAGACTCGCATACCTGGTAGACGAAAATTCCACTCGAAAATCTTCATTGAAGCTTGAAGAACACCTTGGTGAAACCCTAGAATTTTTTAGAAGAGAGAAGGAAGAAGGAGAGTTGAGAGAATGAGGGTTTAGGCATGAAAATTCGTTAAACACGTGCAAAGTAGAACCCAAAATGACGTAGTTTAGGATTTAAAAGCGTAGGAGTTTACAAAAATGCCCCTGAAGAAAACTTAAAAATCTAGCCGAACTAGAACCCACGACCCTCACCACGAGTTGTTGGTCCTTACCACGACTTGTGGTAACCTTCCATTGATTAACTGTCGAAGTTCCCAGATCTCAGGTTTGATCCCACGATTCGACAGGATGAGTTGTCCTTGCTCGCAACGGGTCATTGCTCCATCTGTCGAATCCTTCTGAACTTCCTGAGCTTCCTCACAACGGGCCTCACCATGACTCATTGTACTCTACAACGGGTCGTGGTTTCCATCCGTCGTTTCCACTGTGAGGGTCCACTACCCTACCACGCCTCCTTACAATGGACTGTTGTTTCTCAGAATAGGTCATTGTAACCCTCATTGCTTACACTGCCACCAGGACCGACCCCTTTCCGTGACTGCTCACAACGGCTCATGGTTACCTACCACGAGCCGTTGTATCCTTTTATTCTGCAACTTTTTCCCCATTTTCTACAGATTTCAATTTTTAACTGTCGGGTCTAATCTTAGGTTCTTCCAGGGTATTATACTTATGTTATGTATTCAGATGTTATGATATTTTCAGACTTCCGTTATATTATATATGTTAGACTTCCACTTGATTATGTTGAGTGTAGATGTCATGTTCATTCCATGGGTCAACTTGGAGCCTCTCGGGGTTCTCTGTCCCGTGTATCGATCCAGGCCTATGTTCGGGTTGTGACAATAAAGAAGCTTCAATAATTCCTAGGTGTGATCAATTATGTTAGAGATTTTATCCTTGAAATCTTGACATACATTTCTCCATTTACGAAGATGCTCAAGAAAAATGCCCAAGTCTGGGGAAAGGAACAAGATGAAGCAGACTAGAAAATAAAACAAGTGTACCAAGAAGTGAAAACTCTCCACATCCCATCAGACGGAAAGAAGATATTGCAGACTAACACCAACAATGAATATTAGAGCATAGTTCTTATAGAGGAGAAAGATGGTCGTAAGAAGATATACGAATATGTGAATGGACGATTCAAAGATGTGGAACAACACTATCATTTCACATTCAAGGAAATTCTTTCTATGAAGAATGGGATTAAACAGTTCAATCTCTTTTCAGTTCATACTGAATTCCTGATCGAGATGGATACAAAGGCATTCCCGAAGATGATCCGGATAAATCCAAAAATACTTCCACATCCACAAATTCTCAGATGGGTATAATGGTTCTCCCTGTACAAATTCCAAGTCATGCACCTGAAAGAGAAAGATAATGTCCTGGCAGATTTCCTATCCAAATTAGATGAATTTTCAAAAAGGTTTTTGTCAAAACGAACCAAGATGAAGAAGGAAACAGCCGGCTAGATCTCTATGATTTTCAACCCACCATGTCCCAGTTCATCCAGGCTGCCAAGTCATCCACCAGACTTATTTAGTCAGTATGTAAACCCATTTGATCCATCCATTCTGATAGAACAATGGACTTTCTATGAGTTTCAAGTGTTCAAAAAATATGGAGGATATATCCTTAAGCCGTATGGAGTCAACCCACCCGTCTTATCGCGTGTTCATACCATTTGCCAATTATTTTCTGCAAGAGCTCTTATGATTTTTCTAGTACTTACATCACCAGTATTATATCCTTATGGAATTCATGTGTAATTTATTTCGGGATTTTGAAAAGATTGAACCAACTCTAAAGATATTCCTAATGTGGTTTAGGCTACGAAAATATTGGGTTCAATGTTTCAAAAAGTCATACGATGAAAAGGTGTTCATGCTACATAGGCCAATAAAAATAGCTGAAAAGTCCATGTTGAGCCTGAACTCTCATTCTGTTGGAAATTTCCGGTCTCTATTTTGTCCTTGGAAGATGAATATTGTGAAGCACAAAGGTTTATCTTTCAGCAAAATAAGTGCACTCCAAAATAAGTATGGCCGAAGAAATGGGCGCCATTGAACTACATTGATAAACATCCTCACCGGAAAAAAAATCCGAGAAGAAGCAAAGAAATATCAAGAACCCTATGAAATCACCATAGATGAGATCACTCAAGCCATCAAAAAGATAATACTAAATGTTCTATCACAATGCAATCAAAATATAGAGCATGCCATGACAGGGACGCCCAGCAGAAAATATTACTTCACAAGGTCGTTGAACGGGATCTTGAAAAATACGAGTTCCTTTAACGAAAATATGCCTTCCAATGGAATACAAATGAAGGATGCTCAAACCTACCATCAACACCTTCAAAATCTACCCTATCGGATAATGATTGATGTCGTGTGCAATATTTCAGAGGCTCACCGCCTCAGATTATCCGCCAAATTTTACTACCCATTTAAAGACAAAATCGAATCCCACTTCACATGCTTCCTACATGCTCCCCAAAAGAGGACAACAAGCGGCCCCACAATTACATGTCATCACATGATTTTTTGTTGCACATATTAGGCTGTTCTCATGTTTTCACATGATTAGGCTTAGGTGTCTCTTATTTTATTAGGCCCCTTCACATGTTTATGGGCTCCATATGTAGATAATGTTCTAGAATTATCTTACAAGATAAGTGCGCCACGTTTATCTTGTAGTAGTAGTCTCCCAACTCCTATATAAAGGGGGCTAGGTTGTATAGTGGAAGGGGAGAAGAAATCACTTTGTAAAATTTTCTGTGTTCAATAATATCAGTACTTTCTAAATTCTCTCTTGTTCTTCTCTTCAAAAGGCATGAAATGGCTAATCCTTAAAGTAGTACAAGTGTCACGCCCCTGAACTAGGGTAGGGCGCAACAGGCACTCAATTCATGGTCGATCGAGAAGCCGTCTATATAGCATCTATAAATGTAACACTAGGCTGACCAAGCCACCTGTCACAACCAACCAAGATAAATACTGGACCAATAATGCCTTGACAATTATAAATATGCAACCTGGAAACCCGACAAGGCTACAATGAAGCTAAGAAAAGAAATGAAAAACCAATACAACTACACAACCCACACTACTATACAAACTAGTCCACATCAGCCTCTACAGAGTAAACAAACTGAAATGCAAGGGACAGGGCCCCGGCCTACCAATGCTGTACAAAAAACTGAAAATAGTCCAAACTAGCACATGGCTCCTGGAAGAGAGGAGTATACCACTATTCTGCTGAAATCTGTCTCCTACTACGTCCAATAATCTGAGCCTCGGCCTGTACCTACAACACGATTGCAGGAAGGGTCCCAATATGAAGGGAAGTCAGTACGAATAAAATGTACTGGTATGTAAGGCTGAAAAGTATAAACATGTATGATAAAAATGATAACTAGGCCAGAAATAAGAAACAACCCGAAATCCTAAAAACAGAAACCTGACAATAACTCATTATTGAAGTGTAAATGCAACCATCTAATGCACAACAAAGACTATAACTAAAATGCCAGCAGACAGCTGACCATAAAATCGATATACAATTCATCCAGCCAGTGTACCACACCGGGGTAAAAATAAAAATATCTCTAGCGGGTGTACCATACCGGGGTAAAATTCGTCCAGCCGGTGTACCACACCGAGGTAAAATAACAAGACCTCCAGCCGGTGTACCACACCGGGGTAAAATCAATAAATCTTAGACAAAATCATAAATGGAGCCGATATGGCGTATACGGACCAGCTCAATACGTACAACATAGAAATGACGAATACTAAACATGTGGCCTGCATAGGCCTCCTTCATAATGCATAACTGGAACTGAGTACATATAACATGTAAAG
>JACEIK010010682.1:0-21971 GCA_018107945.1 Datura stramonium
TACAATTTACATGAGAATGTACACACATTATTAGACAAACAAGGCAAAAGCTATACATTTGAGTATCGATTTGGCATATAAATATGCCCCTTATCAGTTATACTGAGTTATATAATAACTATAGTCGTCCTACCGGTCCCCTGGGTTTATAACTGAGCCCGCTCGGTCCCTGAACTATAGCTATGTCTGAGTCTAGTGGACTCCTGATATATGATATCTACACCCCGAGCACCTGGCTCGACAGGGGGTGTGGTGTAGTGCCGATCGGCATAAAAATAGTCCAGCCATGGAATGGACTATATGAGGACCTTGGACCCCATCTTGGTCCCTTGCGGATGGCATACTACTCCTTGGAACGACGTCATCTCACCCCTAGCGGGCGTCGACACAACTATTAACCATGGGGTTTGTTATGGAGGGCTATACACGACAAAGTCAATCCCAAGATATACATAGGATACTGGCCTCAACTAATAACAACTGCTAATCTTAATAGATATACTTCTGGCTTTCTTACTCGTATTCAAACTGAATTATGATACTGAAGAACTAACTTGCCAAATGAATTTGCCTTAACATACCTAGATTGCCAATTTTTGATTAATTGGCGAGTTTCAAACTGTATGCAATAGCTCTTTCCAACTGCACTCGTATTACTGGGAGAATAAGACTAGTTTTAATACTAAATTCGGCAAAAATGATAAGTTTTAATATTAATATTAACTATATTTCAATTTAGCAAAACACGATCGAAAACTTATAGTTTCTCGGGAGTTCAGAAGGGAGAAATACTTACTTGAAGCCTGTGATCGTATAGAAATTAGTTTGGAGCAATTATGATAACTTCTACTCGGCGGGGCTGCGATTTGCCGAGCAAATTTTGAGAAACTAACTCTGTAGTAATGCTTCCCGTAGGCCTAAAACTGGTTACTTGAAGTTAATTTGAGATTGGACGGTGTTTGGTAGCATAATTAGGCGAAAATTTGTAGAAACTTGCGTGCTCTCTCTCACTAGGTTGAGGTCTTTACTTATGAAATGATTTGACAAAGCAAGGAATATATATATATACACCCAACAATCATTTAAAGTAATCCATATCAATAGCAGTATACATGGTGGCTTTAATTACTTACAGTCTCATCCATTACACCTATAATATGTAATAAGGTTTTGTGACGTGGCTATCTTGTGGACCACAACCTTCATCCCTCCATAATCATATGGACCACTTCATCACATATATAGTAATATGAAACGTGGCATAAATTGTGCTTATAAGCACTAAGTGTATAATTGTAAACGATCCTCACTAAAGGTTATATAAAACTTAATTCTTCCTTGGTAAACATTACTTACCCCACTTACTATAACTACCGCCTTTCAATTAAACTAGGACCACAACATTTTACATCTATATTTCAATGTAGGTCCAATTTGTTGCTATGGATACGATCAAGTAATTAGGATGTTACGAAACACATCTTTGTCACATACCGCTCTAGAAGTTTTTCGATTTCAAATCTTAGCATACGATCATTGAGTAATTTAAATACCTCATAATACAACCTTATTGTAGTACTAAGCACCCTTGGTCATATCTTTAAAGCACGAGTTTATCTCTTAAATTATACGGGGTGTTACATCCTTCCCCCCTTAGGAACATTCGTCCTCGAATGTCATCTCAGCTTACGGGAATCGAGCTCTTTTAGCTACTATTCTGGAAAAGTTTCGGTAGAGTCTCCCCTGTAACATGGACTATCTGAAAACCCTGAAATGCAGAAAAGTCCAACATAGGTTTTTCACATAATACTACGACAACTATTTTACAACAAGATTATGGCCAATTGAACAGTATACATACAATAAATCATGAAACAATAACTGAACCGACAACTTTACCTTGACTGTGTAGTCTGGACTAAGCCTGGAACAAATGAGGATATCTGGATCTCATGTCATCCTCAGCTTCCCAGGTCATCTCTTCTCTATTCTTGTTTCTCTATAGTACTTTAACAGAGGCGACATCTTTAGTTCTCAACCTACGAACCTGCCGGTCTAATATGGCTACTAGAACCTCTTCATAGGATAATTCCTCAGTGATCTGGACGTCCTTAACTGGCACAACTCGGGATGGATCTCCTATGCACTTTCATAACATCGACACACAAAAGACCGGGTGAATAAATTCCAACTCTGGAGGAATATCTAGCTCATATGCTACCTGGCCTATTCTCTGGAGGATTTGATATGGTCCTATAAATCTCGGTCTAAGCTTTCCCTTTTTACCAAATCTCATCACGCCCTTCATCGGCGAAACTTTCATAAATACCCAGTCACCTACATCAAACTCTAGGTTTCTACGCCATACATCAGCGTAAGATTTCTGGTGGCTTTGAGCTATCAGCAGGTGTTCTCTGATAAGCTTCACCTTCTCTTCTGACTGGTGGATTATGTCTGGTCCAATTAACCCTGATTCTCCTACCTCAAACCAGCCAACTAGGGATCTATATTTCCGCCCATATAAGGCCTCATAAGGTGCCATCTGGATTGCTAACTGATAATTGTTATTATAAGCAAATTCAATAAGGGATAAATGTTCATCCTAGCTGCCCCCGAAGTCTATAACTCACGCCCGTAACATATCTTCGAGCTTCTGAATTGTATGTTCTGCCTGCCCGTCTATTTGAAGATGGAAGGCTGTACTCAGGTTAACCTGTGTCCCCAAGCCCTTTTGAAAGGACTGCCAAAATTTAGATGTGAACTGCGCCCCTCTGTCAGAAATAATTGATACTGGAACACCATGTAGTCGAACTATCTCCCTGATATACAACTCAGCATAGTCCTCAGTTGAGAAGGTGGCCCTGACTGGTAGAAAATGAGCTGACTTCATCAGTCTATCGACAATCACCCAGATGGAATCAAATCTGCGTCTGGTACGGGGTAATCCTATCACAAATACCATATTGATTGCTTCCCATTTCCACATAGCCACTTCTATCTCTTGTGTCAATCCACTGGGCTTTTGATGTTCAGTCTTTACCTGCTGGCAGTTAGGACATTGTGCTACAAATCCTGCTACCTCCTTCTTCATTCCCAGCCACCAGTAAATCTCTTTTATGTCATGGTACATCTTTGTCGAACCTGGGTGAAGAGAATAACGAGAATAATGTACCTCTTCCATGATCTGCTGGCAAAGTCCCGCCATATCTGGAACACAGAGGCGACCCCTACATCTCAAAACCCTGTCTGCGATTACCTCAAAAGCTAATACTTTCCCTCGTTGAACTTTATTCTGAGTTGAACCAGGTTAGGGTCTTCATATTTCCGTTCTTTCACCTCTACAACCAGGGATGATACTGCAGTATTCTGGATCACTGCTCCACTGTCTCCCGAGTCTACTATTCGGACGGCTAAGCTAGCTAACTGGTGCAATTCTCGAGGCCAGTGCTTGCCGTTCGGGCTTCAAGTATGCCAACCTTCCCATGGATTTTAGGATGAGGGCATCTGCTACAACGTTGGCCTTCCCTGGGTGATATAAAATGTTCACATCGTAATCCTTCAACAGTTCTAACCAGCGACGCTGCCGCAGATTCAATTCTTTTTGTGTAAAAATGTACTGGAGGCTCTTATGATCGTAAAAATATCTACGTGGACGCTATACAGATAGTTCCTCCATATTTTCAAGGCATAAATTACTGCATCCAATTCCAGATCATAGGCGGGGTAGTTCTTTTCATGCTTCCTCAGTTGCCTCAAAGCATAAGCAATTACCTTACAGTGTTGCATCAGAATGCACCCTAACCCAACACCCGAAGCATCACAGTACACTGCATAACCCTCCGATCCTTCCAGCAAAGCTAATACTTGTGCTGATGTCAATCTGTTTTTCAACTCCTGGAAACTTTGTTCACATGCTTCAGTCTAGTGAAATTTAGCTGCTTTCTGAGTTAAATTGGTTAAGGGCGCTGATAGAATAGAAAACCCCTCTACGAACCTTTTGTAATATTCGGCTAACCCCAGGAAATTGCGTACCTCGGTTGAAGTTGTCGGTCTAGGCCATGTCTTTACTGCCTTGATCTTCTGCGAATCTACCTAAATACCAGCTTCTGACACAATGTGACCCAAAAAGGCCACTAAATTTAGCCAAAACTCACATTTATAAAATTTGGATACAACTGGCGATCTCTAAGAATTTAGAGCACTGTTCATAGATTATCCTGATATTCTACTTCTGAATGGGAATATACCAGAATATCATCAATAAACACTATCACAAACAAGTCCAGATACGTCCTGAAGATGTTGTTCGTTAGATCCATGAACACTGCAGGAGCATTCGTCAATCCGAAGAAGATGACTATAAATTCAAAATGGCCATACTTGGTCCTGAAAGCAGTTTTCGAGATATCCCTCTCTCGAACTCGAACTTGATGATACCTAAATCTAAATTCAATTTTAGAGAAATACTTCACCCCATATAATTGGTCAAAATAGTCATCTATTATGGGGAGTGGCTATTTATTCTTGATGGTGACTTTATTCAGCTACCGGTAGTCTATACACATGCGGAGGGAGCCATCCTTTTTTCTCACAAACAGAACTGGCGCACCCCATGGTGAAGTACTTGGCATGATGAAGCCCTTATCTAACAGATCTTTCAACTGTTCTTTCAATTCTCTGAGCTCAGTAGGGGCCGTTCGGTAGGAGGGATGGATATAGGTTGAGTACCTAGTAATAGGTCAATTGCAAAATCAATTTCCCATTCTAGGGGAATACCAAAAGTTTATCTGGAAATACGTCTGGAAATTCATTGACTACTAGAATGGACTGGAGATTCGGAGATTCCACTTGAACATCCTGAACCCTAACAATATGATAAATGCACCCCTTCTCTATCTACTTTCTTGCCCGAAGATAGGAAATAAACCTACCTATTGGCGTGGCCGCATTGCCTTTCCACTCCCGTATTACCTCCCTTGGAAAGTGGAATCGGACAATCTTGGTCCAACATTCTACATTAGCATAACATGGTGCTAGCCAATCCATACCTATAATTGCATCAAAATCAATCATTCCTAATTCTACCAAATTTGCCAAAGTCTGCCGACCAACAACCTCTATTGTGCACCCTCGGTAGACTCTTTTAGCTATGATGGAATCACTGACGGGTGTGGACACTGAAAAAGGTCGCTGAAGAATTTTTGGCGTGATACCAGACTTTCGGGCCACTAATGGTGTAACATAAGACAAAGTGGAGCCTGGGTCTATCAAGACATACAGGAATGAGAGTAGATGTCCAACATACTTGTCACAACATTCGACAACGACTCTGACTCCTATCGCCCCGGTAAAGCATAAGTGCGATCTGAACTGGTGCCTGAGCTAGCTGCCCCTGATCTGCCTCGGCCTCTGCCAGCTGGAGCTGAGGGCCTACGCCCTACTGGGGAAGTTGGTGCACGTGACCCTACTCAAGATCTGTCCCGTTGATCTCGATCACTCTAACCCCTGGATGGATAGTGTCTCACCAAGTGACCCTCCTGCCCACAGATATAACACGCATAAGAACCATACCTACATACCCCTGGGTGACGGCGACAGCAAATAGGGTAAAGTGGCATAGTAAATCTATTTTGATTTGGCCCCTCTATTACTGCGAGCCTGAAGGTCGTGAACTGTCTCTAGGTCCTGACTTCCCCCCACGACCTAATTTATTACCCAGCTGCTGCTGTGGTGGTGGGGGTCTGGGTGGTCTTCCTGATAGTCGTGGCCTGGGTCCGCCCTGAAATTTCGCCTGCACACCACTTGGTCTAGCCCTGCGGCGCTGCTCCTAATTTATTCTTTCTATCTCTCATTGCCGTTGTCTAATTCCCTCAATATTTTGAGCAAATTCCTGAATTCAGGCAATATCCATGTCCTCTCGCAAAGTAGATGTAATACAAGTCTCTATATATTTTGGATCAGTCCCATGATAAATCGGTGCACCCTGGCTGGCATAGTATCTACAAAAGCTGGTGTATATCAGGCTAAGGAGTCAAATCTCATGGCATACTCCTGAACACTCATCGAGCCTTGCTCCAGATCAAAAACTGATCTACTTGGGCATGTCAAATCTCCTACGGCAAATAATGGTCTAAGAAGGCCTCTGAAAAGCTGGACCAAGTCGGAGGGGGAACATCTCTACCTCGGGACCTTTCCCAACTCTCGTACCATAATATTTCTATGTCCCGTAGTTGAAATACCACTAACTCAACTGATTCCGCAGGTGTAGCATGCATTACTCTAAAGATCCACTGCAACTGGTCTAAAAAGTCTTGAGGGTCCTCATCCCGGTCCGTCCCAGTAAACTATAGGGGACTCAGTGCAAGGAACTCTCGGACCCTTGAACTACCTGGTCCTCCTAAAGACTCTGCAACCACGGGTGCCATTGGCTGATGCTGTGCGTCCATCATCTGAGCTATCGTAAAAATAGAATTCCTGACCTCTTGATCTTATGGCATCGGTATAGAGACTTCTGGAGGCGGTGCTGACACATCTGCCACTCTGGATGATTCCTAGCGTGGCGGAGAATGCTGGAGAGACCGAGATGAAGTCTCCCTATCACCCTCAGATCGGGCTGACTTTGATTGGGGCACCCTGCTATTGCCTTCTCCTGATGCAACATCTAACTTCCTGCCATGCGTGGTCTGTCTCACGTCCGACATTTCTCTGAAAAAAAGCAGATTATGGTAAGCTTAGGTACTCATCCCTATACAACACAACTCTATAGAACGACTGTAAGAGAAGGAAGAGTAACCAACCTAACATGCCTCGTAGCCTCTTTTCTATAGTATGTGGTACACAACACTCTACTTAGCACGACTTGCAGACTCCCTGGGATATGACCTTCTCTGATACCAAGTTTGTCACAGGCACCTGGTGCCCTACTAGGACCTGAACTGGAATGACTGAGCTTACGCACCTCTGTGTATGAGTAACACTAAATCTCAAATCAAGAAATCAACAGGCTATATCTTGGTTGTAAACATAGCCCCCGGCCCACAAGGCCTTATAACCACCGGTAAAAGAAAACAGCTAACCAGAAACAGGTAATAATAGGGAATCCTATGCGGGCCAACAAGACCACCATGATGTCTAGTTATATCCCTGAGGTTTCGAAATGTAGAAAGTTTTTAGACAGAATTCTATAAATTTCAGGTGGAATGTTATACATGTTATTAGTTGCTATATTGTTTTCAAATTCTTAGAAATCATGTGGAAACTAGCTTCTTGTAAAATGATTTAGCAATAGTTTCTGAGTTCAATAAATTAGAGTCTTACATATTTGACTAGTTGTACCTGTTGCTTGATTCTATTAGTGTTGGGATTCCCTTGTTGTTAAAATAAGATGAAGTCTCAGTTAGATGCATGATAGTCCAGTTTCAGTTAGAATATTAGAAGACTCAGTATTATTCAAAAATGTCAGCTGATCAGTTTGACTACAGTCTTTTCTTGAGGTGTCAATGGTGCCTTCCAATTATCAGTTAGTAGACTCATATATCAGTTATTAGATTTTAGTGGTTCTTTAGACAGTTACAACACTTCTAGATAAGCAACTCTGACTTGTCTTAGAACCCCCAGCTTCAGTTTCAGTTTGTTCTTTAGATGGTTACGACACTTCTAGATAAGCAGCTCTGGCCAGTCTTAGAATACCAATTACAGAATCCGGTCTGATAAGACTCTTAGGGTACTTCCAAATAGGTATGCTTGACTTAGTCTTGGACCCCAATTTCGAGCTATCAGCTTAGTATTCGGCCTAGGACTATCTAGTAGGAGTAGGACTTAGCAAAGAGCGGACCGGGGTTCTTATGCACCCAGGTTCCTAGAACTATGTTTCTACTGTAGGTTGTTTTATTGGCCTTAAGGACCCAAACTTGTGATCACCCAGATCATGCCTTTATACCCTGGCAAGGTATATTGGGTCCTATTGATGGGGTGTATACATCAAACTCCACGTTTATCTTACGTGGTTATATGTAAGTTGTAGCCTCTCCCACTAGTTAGTACAGTTTCAGTTTAGCTCAGCTCAAAAAAGTTTCATATTTACTCAGTCCAATTCAATTCAGTACAGTTAGTTCAGATCAGGATCTCAAATTTAGTGCATGGTTATAACCACTAATTAGGGTCATTTTTGACCATCTTAGTTATATTTCAGTTGTTCAGTTTTCAGTACTTCAGTTGGTCACATTACAGTTCAGTTATTCATTCTTTATGTTATATTTTCTTCGACTTACTCAGTACATTCAAAGTACTGACATATACCTTCTATGGTGTATCGTATCATGATATAGGCACAGGTTCTCAGCCTCAGCACCATTAGAATATTTCCTTCAGGTGATATCGGCAGTTGCAGTTGTTGAGTCCTCATCTTCGAGGACGATATTTTATTATTCAGTTATTTGTTTCAGTTAGACTTTAGAGTTAACTAGGGTCCTGTCCTAGTAACTCAACATATATAGATGGCTTTCATACATAGACTAAGACTTTCAATTTTGCTTTTAGATGTATAAACTTTTATTATTTAGTTTTTCTTAAATGATTTTATTATTTAAGCTTCCGCTATGATTACTCAGATTTCCAGTGTTATGATAGACCATGGGTTGGCTTGGGGTTATTTATGACTCCAAGTATCATGTCTCGTCTAGAGTATAGCCTTGAGTCGTGACAAACTTGGTATCAGAGTACTAGATTTAGAGTATCCTAGGATATCTGAAAGCCGCATCAAGTAGAGTCTTTTTCATGGGTGTGAAGCGCGCCAAATTTATGACGGGGAGGCTATGAGACGTTATTAGGAAAACTCTCTTTTTTTCATACTCTTTATCGTGCGTTAAAGTTCAATTCCATAAACATTCTCCTAATTTGTGCTCTATTTCATTTTAGTGAAACCATGCCTCCAAGACGCAAAAATAGAAGAAGGGCCTGCAATGCCAACCGACTTGCCACACCAGCTCCAACATCCCCTTAGGATGACAAAGTGTCTTGAGTTGATTTCAGAGAGGCAATCCAACTGCTAGCGCAGACAGTCACAAACCAGGTGAACCAGCAGGTGGTTCCAATTAACTCAAATGGGTCCGCAACAACTTCCAGAGTTCAGGACTTCATCCGAATGAACCCTCTGGCCTTTCATGGATCTAAGGTTGGAGAGGACCCATAGGAGTTCGTGGATGAAGTATGGAAGATCACCCAAATTATGGGTGTTAGCTTCGCTGAGAGTGCTGACCTGTCTGCCTACCAATTGAAAGGGGTAGCCCAGATCCGGTATAATCAGTGGAAAGAAGGGAGACCAACAGGAGTAGAACTGGTGGAGTGGGAAGAGTTCACAACAGCCTTCCTAGACAGATTCTTCCCCCGGGAGTTAAGGGAGGCTAAGGTGGAAAAATTCATGAATTTGAAACAGACAACAGGACGGTGGAGGAATATGCACTGGAGTTCACACGATTGTCAAGATATGCTCCGAAGATGATACCTGAGCCAAGGGATTGCATGATTAAGTTCGTCAACTGAGTATCAAACTTGGTCCTTAAGGAGTGCAGGACTGTGATACTCATAAAAGACATTGACCTCTCCAGCCTCATCGTTCATGCGCAACAGATTAAGGCAGAAAAGTTGAAAGACATGGAGGGGGAGAATAAGTGGGCTAGGACTGGACAATCATATTATAGCCACAAGAGGTCTGGCGGTAGTAGCAGCCCACAACAACAGCAGCAGTAGAGGGCTCCAACACCCAGTTCAGCCAGCGCCCCTACTTTTCTATCCCGCAAGGATCGGAAGGGTGGAGCATCTAGCTCTTAATCCCAGAGTCACAACGCCAACAACCCTTATACAACTTGCCCTAAATGTGGCAAGAACCATCTAAGGAAATGCCTTCAGGGACGAGAGGGTTGCTTTGGGTGTGGACAGCAAGGTCACCGGCTCAGAGAATGCTCGTCAGCAAGATGGGGGAGACCATAGTCTTCCACTTTAGCAGCTCCAGCAGACTGACTAGCTCAGTAGTCCAATGCTTTAGGTATGGATGGCGGTTAGGGCCAAAACCATTTTTATGCTTTGTCCTCTCGTTAGGATCAGGACAGCTCACCTGACGTGGTCACCGATATGTTACGTCTCTTCCAACTAGATGTGTATGTACTCCTAGATCTAGGAGCCACACTATCGTTCATGACTCCCTATGTAGCTGTCAAGTTTGAAATCAGTCCAGAAGTCCTTTCAGAACCATTCTCGATCTCTACCCAGTTAGTGAGTCAGTTAGAGTTAGCCGGGTGTATAGAAACTGCCCAGTCTTAGTATTGAATATGGTCATTATAGCTGATCTAGTAGAGTTAGACATTGTCAATTTC
The DNA here is from genome assembly GCA_018107945.1 of Datura stramonium. NCBI lineage: Eukaryota > Viridiplantae > Streptophyta > Magnoliopsida > Solanales > Solanaceae > Datura > Datura stramonium. The sequence goes on from JACEIK010010682.1 coordinate 10,371, forward strand.
GATCTTATTCTTTTCATGGATTGATTACACTCTAGTTATGCCTCAGTCGACTGTAGGACTAGAGTCGTCAGATTTCAGTTCCCTAATTAGCCAGTTTTGGAGTGGATGGGCAGTAGTTCAGCACCTACATGTCGGTTTATTTTCTACCTTAAGGAAAGAAATCTTATTTCTAAGGGGTTCATTTATCACCTAGTTCGGTCAAATATTCCATCTCTGAGACCCCAACTATCCAGTCAGTTCCAATTGTCAGTGAGTTCCCTAACGTGTTTCTCTAAGATCTTCGCGGAGTCCCTCCTGAGCGGGAAATAGACTTCGGCATAGACCTTCTTCTAGACACTCAATCCATATCTATCCCTCCTTATAGAATGTCTCCAGCTGAGCTTAAAGAGTTGAAGGAGCAGCTAAAAAACCTTCTTGATAAAGACTTCATCAGGCCTACCATCTCTCCATGGGTTGCTCCAGTATTATTCATGCAAAAGAAAGATGATACTCCCAGAATGTGTATCGATTACCGTCAATTGAACAAACTCATAGTTAAAAATAGGTATCCTTTACCCAAGATTGACGACTTGTTCAATTAGCTTCATGAAGCCAGTTGTTTCTCTAAGGTAGATCTCAAGTCGGGGTATCATCAGCTAAGGGTCAGAGAATGTGACATACCGATAACAACCTTCAAAACTCGATATAGTCACTATGAATTTCTGGTTATGTCCTTCGGACTAACTAATGCCCCCGCAGCTTTCATGGACCTGATGAACAGGGTTTCCAAGTCGTATCTAGACATGTTCATCATTGTGTTAATTGATGAGATTCTGGTATACTCAAATAATGAGGAGGAACATGCTAACCATCTGAGGATAGTGCTACAGACACTTAGAGACCGCCAGTTGTTCGCTAAGTTTAGCATATGTGAATTCTGGTTGAAGTCTCTGACTTTCCTTGGTCACGCGGTCCCGAGTGAGTGTATTCAGGTAGATCCTCAAAAGATAGTAGCGGTGAAATACTGGACAAGACCTACTTCCCCAACCGAAATCCAAAGTTTCTTGGGTCTAGTCGGTTATTACCGATGTTTTGTGGAAGGATTTTCCTCTATTGCATCTCCTATGACTAGGTAGACTCAGAAAAAGGTGAAGTTTCAATGGTCAAATGCGTGTGAGAAGAGTTTCCAGGAGTTGAAGACTCGACTCACTACCGCCCCAGTTTTAATCTTACCGGAAGCAACAGATGGGTTCGTTGTATATTGTGACTCTTCTAGAGTGGGACTCGGTTGCGTTCTGATGCAGCGTGGTAAGGTGATACCTTACGTCTCCAGACAGCTCAAGGTTCATGAAAAGAACTATCCGACACACGACCTTGAGTTGGTAGCAGTGGTGTTTGCGTTGAAAATATGGAGGCATTACCTTTATGGGGCTCATATTGATGTTTTCACCGATCACAAGAGCCTTTAGTATGTGTTTAGTAAGAAAGACTTGAACCTTCGTCAGAGAAGGTGGTTGGAGCTATTGAAGGATTACGACATGAGTATGATGTACCACCCAGGAAAGGACAATGTGGGGATGATTCCCTAAGCAGGATGTCCATGGGGAGTGTGGCTCATGTCGAGGAGAGCAGAAAAGAACTGGCAAAGGATATTTACAGGTTAGCTCGGTTGGGAATGTAGTCGGTTGATTCAGCTGAGGCTGGAGTAGAAATGCAAAATGGATCAGATTCCTTGTTAGTCATTGAAGTTAAGTCAAGGCAGGATGAAGATCCCATACTGTTTAAGCTAAAGGAAGCAGTTCTCATAAAAGAAGTGGAGGCTTTCTCCAAAAGGGGAGATGGTGTACTCCGTTACCAGGGTAGACTATGTATACCGGATGTAGGTGACTTGAGATATTAGATACTAGCTGAAGCACACAGTTCGAGATATTCTATCCATCCAGGTGCCACTAAGATGTACCATGATCTACAAGATATTTACTGGTGGAACGACATGAAAAGAGACATAGCAGAATTGTGGCTAAGTTCTCAAACTGCCAGCAAGTCAAGGTGGAACATCAGAGACTTGGGGGTATGGCTCAAGAGATTAGCATACCCACATGGAAGTAGGAAGTAATGAATATGGAATTTATCACAGGTCTACCTCGCATTCGTCGGCAGCATGACTCAATCTGGGTGATAGTAGATTGGATGACCAAGTCAGCACATTTCCTCCCAGTTAAAACTATAGACTCAGCTGAGGATTATTCTAGTATATACATCTGGGAGTTGGTCAGACTGTATGGGGTACCTTTGTCCATTATTTCAGATAGAGGTACCCTGTTCACCTTCCATTTCTGGAAGTCATTTTAGAAAGGACTTGGTACCCAAGTCAAGCTCAGTACAACTTTTCACCCTCAGATATATGGACAAGTTGAGCGGACTATCCAGACCTTGAAGATATGCTGAGAGCGTGTGTGATCGATTTCAAGGGGAGTTGGGATGGTCACCTACCTCTCATCGAGTTTGCCTACAACAACAGCTACCACTCCAGTATCCAGATGTCCTCGTTTGAGGCATTATATGGTAGGAGGTGTAGGTATCCTATAGGGTGGTTCGAGGTTGGTGAAGCTACCTTGATAGGGCCAGACTCAGTTCATGAAGCTATGCAGAAAGTGCAATTTATCAGGGAGAGGTTGAAAACAGTGAAAAGCTGACAAAAATCGTATGCTGATGTAAGGAGGAGAGAATAAGAATTAGCGGTAGATGATTGGGTTTATCTAATAATTTCACCCATGGAGGGGGTGATGAGGTTTGGGAAGAAAGGGAAACTCAGTCTGAGATATGTGGGAGACCCTACAGAATTTTGAAGAGAATTGGCAGTGTGGCATATGAGTTGGAATTACCTCCAGTGTTAGCATCTGTGCACCCAGTCTTTCATGTGTCACTATTGAAGAAGTGCATTGGAGATACAACTTTATTCATGCCAGTAGACAGTGTAGAAGTGAAGGATAGTCTCTCTTACGAAGAGGTCCCAGTCCATTTCCTTTACCATCAAGTTTGTAAGTTGAGAAACAAGGAAGTCGCTTTGGTGAAAGTCTTGTGGAGGAACCAGCTAGTTGAGGGAGCCACATGGGAGGCAGAAGCATACATGATGACCAAATACCCTCATTTATTCCCTTCCAATTTAGTTCCAACATCAGGTACTAAATTCCTCCTCAATACTCTATTCAGTTCCATACTCATCAGCTCTATTTAGATTTTCAATGTGCATTCTAGTTGCATCAGCTGTGTTAGCATGGTTAAGTCAGTTCGGAGCTAGTTACTCCATCAGAAATCAGTTCATAGCCTCAGTCTGGGAATTGCAGCTCTTTTCCTAGTTTTCCAGCAGTTTTAGCCTTCATTCGAGGACGAATGATCCCAAGGGGGAGATATTGTAACACCCCGAAACTTTTCTGGACCAAACTCTGAGTTGAAAGAAAAATCCAAAATAAACCAGAAAAGTTGCCTCTGAACGACCGAGACAATGAGTCGTGGTCAGCTCCAATGACCCGTTGTCTCAGTCATGGTCAGCCCTACCTTGGTCCTTTGGGAACCAACGAAACATGAAATGATCCGTTGTGAGAAACAACAAGTCGTCATATCACTCGTTGGTCCCCATCTCAGAACTCATTTTCCAGGAACCCACGACTCAACCGATGAGTCATTGTGTGATACAACGACTGTGGTGTGAGTCGTTAGTTGGGATTCCCGAAACCTTCTTCAGTGACAAAGAGTGGAAAAAACGACCCGTTGTATCACAAAATGAGTCATTGTGTTCACCCATGGTGACAATTCCCGAAAATCCTTAGACTTGTTCCAATGGGGATGACTCGTCACAATGACCCATTGGGTCCACCAATGAGTCATTGTGTTGCACATCGTTAGGCTTCCCAAACTTTTTATTCCAACGGCCACGGGAGGAACCAACGACTTGTTGGTCCATCCAATGAGTCGTGCTCCCTCTCGATGCTAGTTCTAGTTAGCCCAAAACCCAGGCCCCAGGACCAATGACTGGTCCCAACGAGTCGTGGTCTCAACCAACGACTCGTTGAGTGACCCGTTGGTCCCTGTTAGCAGTTTTTCTAGATTTTTCCCTAGGGATATTTTTGTAATTTCCCACCTTTTTAATCCATAAACTACGTCATTTTGAGTTATTTTTAGGGAATTTAGAGGGGTAATCGATGATTACTTCACCCCTCTCATTCTCTCAGAAGTCAAATCGTAAACATTCTTTAAGAAAACTCAGAGTAAGAGCTAGGGCACTCGAAATTCTCCTTAGATTCTTAAGGGGTTTTCTTTGGGATTTCTTCACCAGGTATGTGGGAATTCAACAAGGAAATTTTTCTTTCCTTGTGTCCCCAAAATCCTTCCTTAATTTTTTATCAGTTATAGCCCTGAGGTTTCGAAATTTAGAAAGTTTTCAAAAAGAATTCTTTAAATTTTAGGTGGAATATTATACATGTTATTAGCTGCTATATTGTTTTCAAATTCTTAGAAATCATGTGGAAACTAGGTTCTTGTAAAATGATTTAGCCCTAGTTTCTGTGTTCAATAAATTAGAGTCTTGCATATTTGACTAGTTGTTCATGTTGCTTGATTCTATCAGTGTTGGGATTTCCTTGTTAAAATAAGATGAAATCTTAGTTAGATGCATGCTAGTCCAGTTTCAGTCAGAATATTAGTATACTCAATATTATTCAGAAACTTCAGCTGATCAATTTGAGTACAGTCTTTTCTTGAGGTGTCAATGGTGCCTCCCAGTTATCAGTTATTAGACTAAGATACCAGTTATCATATTTTAGTGGTTCTTTAGACGGTTACAGAACTTCCAGATAAGTAGATATGACCAGTATTAGAACCCGCAGCTTCAGTTTCGGTTTGTTCTTTAGACGATTACGACGCTTCCAGATAAGCAGCTCTGGCTAGTCTTAGAACACTATTTAAAGAATCCAGTCCAATAAGACTCTCAGGGTACTTCCAGAGTATCCCTGACTTATTCTTGGACCCCAGTTTCGATCTATCAGCTTAGTAATTGGCCTGGACTATCTAGTAGGAATAGGACTTAGCACTGAGCGGACCGGTGTTCCAGCGCACCCAGATTCCCAGAACTACGTTTCCACCGTAGGTTATTTTATTGACCCTAAGGACCCAAACTTTTGATCACCTAGCTCATGCCTTTATACCCTGGAAAGGTATATTGGGTCCTGCCTGATGGGGTGTATACATCAGACTCTACGTTTAACTCACGTGGTTATATGTTGGTTACAACCTCTTCCACTAGTCAGTACAGTTTCAGTTTAGCTCAACTCAGAATAGTTTCAGATTTAGTCAGTACAATTAGTTTAGATTAGGATCTCAGATTCAGGGCATGGTTATGACCACCGGTGAGGGTCATTTTTGACCATCTCAATTATATTTCAGTCGTTCAGTTTTTAGTATTTCAATTGGTCATTACATGTCATTACAATTTGCTTATTCTTTATTTATGTTATATTTTCTCCCACTTACTCAGTACATTCTTTGTACTGACGCATACTTTCTACGCTATATCGGATCATTATACAGGCGCAGGTTCTCAGCCTTAGCACCGTTAGACGATTTCCTTCTGGTGATATCAGCAGTTGTAGTTTGTGAATCCTCATATTTTGAGGACGATATTTTATTATTCAGTTATTTCTTTCAGTTATGTGCATTTCATGTAACAGGCTTGTATGGTCCCGGAATATGGGTGTCCGATCCTTATGGACTAACGGGAAAAGTACAACCTGTAAATCCAGCGTGGGGTGTNTTAGCTGGGGCTTGTCCCAACAACTCATCATATGTAGATAGCTTTCAGACATAGACTCGGACTTTCAATTTTGCTTTTAGATGTATAAATTTTTATTATTTAGTTTTTCTTAAATGGTTTTATTTTTTAAGTTTCCGCTATGATTACTCATATTTACAGTGTTATGATAGACCATGGGTTGGCTTGGGGTTACTTGTGACTCCAAATATCGTGTCTCGTCTAGAGTATATACTTGGGTCGTGACAGCTATGTTTGAAGCTATCTAGGTATGTAGATAGACCCGAACCCTACCAAAGTCTTATGGAAACTAGGTGTTAAGATCAATTCATAAGTGAGGGAAGTGCATTGAATGTGAATTAAGATCATAAGGAACCTCTAGCACAAAGTTCAGTTGAGAGCCTTTTTACCAATTGAATTTTCATATAAGTTCTTGCAAGGGTCCACTTCAAATGAACATAACTCCTATTTACAAGTTTCTTTTGTACAATTCAACACATAAAATTGTAGAAATTTGAGTCTTCTTTCCAACACATTCAACCTTGTGTCAGTCGAAGTTATGAGTAATTTGGTAGAGCACTGTCAGGTGTCACGGGAAGAGTGACGACCCGTCAAGATTGCTCCGTCACCCTTAACCAAAAACTGAAAAATTCCACCCCAAAGTGAAAACAAAGTTGACGGACCATCAGAGACTGACGGCCCATCACTTGGGCATTACATGAGGGTTTCAAGGCTTTTAAAAGTAGCCTTAAACTATTTTTTTGGCATTGTTCCGTTTCTAGATCAACCCTATCAGTTTCAAGAGCTATCTTCAAACCCTCCTAAGGCTAGGTAAGCATTCTCCAATCTATGCACAACATAAATTCATGAATTCTTCATGATTCTAATATCAAAATCATCTTTCTATCTCTAGCAAGGTCAAGAACAATCTTTGAGTTCTAAGATTTGAAATCCTGAGCACTCCTCCTTCCTCCAAAGTAAGTAACTCTTCTAATACCTTACATGAGTATTTTTTTCTAATCCTTAGGGATGTTCTAAAGTTAGGAATGATAGGACGGTGCTAGGAAGCCATGGGTTTGTGTGATGACCTAAGCTTAGGGTTTATGGGGCTGTTTTTGTGTTGATGATGCATGGATGTGGTTGTTTTGGTTGAACTTGTAACAATTATGCTTGTTGTTAAGGGGATGTAGAAAGAAGTGTGTGTTAGGATACCCCACTCATAAGAAGCTTGAATTCCCTATGCCCTCTGGGTGTTCAATGAAATGCCTCTATCACTTGGATTTCATCATTAAGCTATTGATTATAGTTCTTATCCATATATTATTACAGATTAACATTATAAGAGGAATGAGGCTTCATGTTGATAATTGTGAGGCCAAGGATAAGGTATGTGGGACTTCGACAAGGGTTCCTTTCACTCTTGTGTCCCAACTAATTTCATAAATCCTAAAATATTCATTTCTCTAGTAAAGCATGTCTTAGGGTTTTGATTCTATGTATGAAATCTCCTATGGTTAGCTATGTCTTTCCAGTTCTTATGATCACTAACCATTTATGTTTATGATTTTCCCTCTCAATTTCTTGATTTTATCCATGATACGATATTAGCATGATTTCTAAGACTCAACCATGATTTAGTTTTGTCATTCAAAAAGTATGACCCTTTTGAAATAGATGATTTTTCGATGATTTCAGTACACATGATTTACACTATTATTTGAGTCTATGATTTTCATGAATTCAGTATGATTAGCATGTATATGGTTCCTTACACTCTCAAGTCTCTTGCTATTTTAAAGTAGCCCTGACTAGTTGTAGAACCTCAGTTTTGAGCCCTCAGTATTAGCATGTTCATGGTCCTTTAGGCTCTCAGGATCTTTGTTAGAGAAAGTGGTTTCAACTAGTCTTAGGACATCAGCTTCAGATTATCAGTTTAAATGTATCCTTATTTTAGTTGGGAGTAGTACTTAGCACCGAGTAGGCCAGGGTTCCAGCGTACCCTGGTCTCAAAATTATGTGCCACCATAGGATAAGGATCCTTAATATTAGAGAATGTTTCCCTTAGCCCGAGAAATATGGGATCCTCCTTATTGGAGAGAATCTCCCTAACCTCAATAGGCGCATGCAGGGGTCGTCGTTATTGGAGATTGTTGCCCTAGTCACGAGTGATATCATGCCAGTTATGGTTCTTACCTTTGGCATGATATGAACGCCCTCCCAACCAAGGTTATAGGTCGGGCTCCATGAGGCTCACACTGGAGTTTGTCGGTTAATATGCTCTCCCACAGTACAGTTTAGTTTCAGTTTCAGAACAGTTATTTCAGTTTATGATTTTAGATTCAGCCTTCAGTATAAATATATGACCCTAAAACTAGATTTACTTATATTTTATTAAATGTTTTCAAACTAGCATCCTATGTCGGTATTAATGCATCTTAGAAAGGGCCATTGTACTTTACCTCATATTATGTATTCAGCCATGTTTTTGTACAGTTTTTCTTAGATTTATAATATGCTTGTTTCTAGTTACGTTTCCCATATACTTAGTAAAATCTAAGTACTGACCGCATACTTTATATGCTATATCGTTTTATAATATAGATCTAGGTATTTAGACTCAGCCCCACGGTTAGACACATTCTAGATTCTATCAGCTGATAGTGGTGAGTCCTCATCTTACAAGGAGGGGAGTTATGTTTTCTTTATTTTAGTTTATTTATAGTTCTCAAATTTTGGAGTTAGCTGGGGACTTGTCAAAGCAAATCATAAGATTAGTAGAGGATTTTAGACAGTGTGGTATTAGTTTTAGCTTATGACTCAATGTTGTTATCATATTTTATCGTTTCCTTATGATTAGTAAAATTTCAATTAAGCTTCCACTCAGATATATTCTGTTAGTTATTGTTATGTTAGAATTATGCTATGCCATGGTTAGCTTGGAGTCATTCGTAGTTCTTGGTCTCGTATCTCGATTTAGGATCCATACTTGGGCCGTGACAAACTTGGTATCAAAGCATTAGGTTTAGGTGTTTCCTAAGGTGTCTGAAAGCCGTGTCAGGTAGAGTCTTTTTCATGGGTGTGAAGCGCGCCACACTTATAAGGAAGATGCTACAAGGCATTTTAAGAAAAAATTCCTTTTCTTCATGATTTTTATCGTGCATAGAGTGTGAAACTTTAAAAGTTCCTCTTCTAACACGTGATTTACGCATTCACAGGCAATGTCTTGTAGACAAACAAACAGAAGGAGAAACGGTAATGTGCACCAGCCAGCCCCAGCGTACTCGATAAATGAGCAGGTTACCTATGTAGAGTTTCAGGCTGCATTCCAGGTGTTGGTGCAGTGATAGCATCCATGGAAGCTCAATGTCATTAATGGACCTGGATAAAGATTTGGAAGTTCCATCGAATAGGGTGTTTCAAGACAAACTCAAATGAGCTGCAATTTGCTATTAAAAAGTGTCTTATGAAGGAAGAAGATCTCAATCCCAATTAAGATATTTTATCCAAGACTTACATCTATTTGGAGGCCCAAATTAAATTCCAAGAGGAGATGGAATGGGGCCCAAATCAACCCCCAAATGGAGAAAATACTGCAACATTTCTTAAATTAGTTTCTAAAAATATATTTAATGTTTTGTTTTAATCTTCTTGACTACATTAGTCAAAGTTGATAGAATCCATGGCATCTCAATGTCATTAATATACATGGATAAAGATTTGAAAGTTCCATCGAATAAGGAATTTCAAGAAAAACTCAAATGTGCTTCAATTTGCTATTAAAAAGTGGCTTGTGATGGAAGAAGATCTCAAGTCCAACAAAGATATTTTGTTCAAGTCTTAAATCTATTTGAGGCCCAAATTAAAGTCCAAGAGGAGATGGAATGGGACCCAAATTAGACCCAAATGGAGAAAATACTGCAGCATTTTGTTAAATTAGTTTCTAGAAGCATATTTAATGTTTTGTTTTAATCTATGTTGACTACATTGATCTAAGTGTGGACAGGCTTCAATGTCCCTAAGAATATAAAATTTCTTTTAATTGAGTCTTTGGCCATCCCCTTCTAGGATTCTATATAAAAGGGTTCTTTCTCCTCATTATAACTAAGTTTGATTTAATATATTATTTGCAGTCTTGTGGCTTATGGAGACCTTTGTAAGTTCTCTTTGGATTATGCCATTTTTTTCCTACTCTGAATCATTGCTTGAATTTCTTCAATAGTAAGATTTCTTGTTTGAGTTTTCTCCCCCATTTTCTTCTTCTACTTCCTCTTAATTGATTCACTATTTCTTGTTTCTTCTCTTTTCAAGAATCAATTCCTTCCCCCTTTCTAATCTTCTAATTTTTAGAGTCTTCCATTGTCCGAATCGTTATCAAGTGGTATCAAAGCTTTGGATGGTTGGGTATTCTTATACTTTCCCGATCTACTGATTTAAATCATAGAAAGCTACAAAAAATCTGAAAAAAAGAAAAAAAATTACTGTAGCATGAACAGTAACCAAAAAAAGTAAAAAAAATAATTATTTCCTCAAGTTAATAGTGACGTTAACAGTAACTTCTCGTGTTCCTCACTTGTTCATGGTTTGTTCTATACTTTATTTTGTAATTTGGTGACTTTGATTTATTAGAAATCTGATCAATCTCTTGAAAATCTCATTTGATTTGAAGCTTCTTTGAATTTTGGTCAACAAGAAATCAAAGTCACTTGGAGGATTGTAAAGGTCATTATAGTTCCTTGGACTCAAAAAGCTCATTGAATATGTTCTTGGTGTTCTTTAAGGTATTTATACACTATATTTAGTTTCCTATTTTCTCTTGCTAGATACTTTAAGTATTTGTTCATACTTAGTGTAGTCTAGTGATTTGTGTGCATTTTTTTTAAATTCGTGTGAAATGTTTTTTGTGTTTTTCTCTTTATTTTCATTGAGTACTTCTTTGTTTCAAATCCGTTATAGTTTTACTGTCCTTTTCTTTGTTTGACATAAACTTCATTCTTGAACCAAACATTAGAACTTGCTTTGAACCGTTTGAGTTGTTGGTTCATAGAAGAACTTTGAGGAGCATCCTTTGAGTGGTAAAAGGCAAGAGCCGTGAGATTATTTGAGGGTAAAAGCATAATTGTGTGATATACGAGTGTTGACATCCATTACAAGATACACGTGAGGGAGTGCATGTGAGGCAACTTTACTACTAACAAACTCTTGTTTTAAAGCATGTCTTCTTCTACAGATTTTGAAAGCAATTGAAACGAAAAATGGATGATTATAGTGGGGATGATTGGGAATCAGATGCAAAGAATGATGAAAGGGACATGTACAATAATTCTTGTGATGAGTGTGGTTCCTATGATGAATCATATTAGATTTGTGATTTGAGTAAACCCAATAATGTTTGTGGTGAATATTGTAGCAACGAATTTTCTGATTATGATGAGAATAGTTATAGTGATGAATGTGCTTATGTTGGAGTTGGGAGTGTGAATCCTTAAGTACTCTAGTAAGATGGAGGAATCCTAGAAAAGGACATGAGCTTACTAACAAGATATTTCCAACTCGAATGGAAGTATTGTCTAATGTGTGTGCTACTAAAATTGATAGAAATATTTGTCAGTTAGTGCTTACTTTATTAAAAAAAACCAGGTTTATCTTGTATTAAGCATGCATCGCCCTACACCTTCAAAGGATTGAAGGTGGACAAGAGAGTGCTGGTGAGATTTAATCTTTGGAGATATAAGGATGAGGTTTGGTGTGATGTGGTTCCCTTATCCACATGTCATGTCTTATTGGTGTTGGCACCAAATTTTGATCTCCTTATGCTC
>JACEIK010010682.1:22420-41314 GCA_018107945.1 Datura stramonium
TTTATTAAATTATTTACAAGTATAGTATTTTATTAATTATATAGCAGCTAATTTAAATTTCCTTCAGTCTCATTAAAATTTAGCCACTTTATATCTAATTTGTGTCAAATCTAACCCTTTTGGGTCAATTTTGACTAATTTTTAAATTTAATTCAGCCTACCCAATTTCAATTACCCGCAGCTCCAATTAACCTATTCGCGACCCATAATCCGATCCACTCAATCTAAAATTAATCTCCATCATCCATTATATTTAATCCAACGTTTGAGTTTAAACCCTACTTTTTTTTTTAATATTCCATACCCCCTCTCCCTTCGTTCCTCTTCTCCGGCCAAAAATCACCACCACAAAGTCACTATAATCAACCCCCTAAGAGTTCTTTTCTCCTCCTCCCTCTCTTTGTTCCACAACACCACCGCTGCACATCACCTTCATTTTTCTACCTCCGATTTATACTATCCGAAAAAAGCATAATCCAGCCGCATCATTTGCTCCGACCAGCGGCTATCGCCGCTCCATCTCTTCATCTCCATTATCCTCAGATCCACCGTAACTAGCCGCCAGACCTCCCTTCGTCTCAACTCTCCCTTTTCATTATTCTATCTTCCATGAACTCCAGAAGACAACCAAACTATCGAACCCACCACCAAACAAACTGTCACTACCCAAGTCTACATCTTGGATGGGACACAGTACTTGGAGTCACAGGTAACCCCAAGTCAACCCCTAGTTTATCATACACTAGCATTCTAAGTAAGCATAACTAGCGGAAGCTTTTAAATACTACTATAAAACATTTATGATAAATAAAGCTAAATCATAAAGTTTACAATCAACTTAAAATCCGATAAAAGTCTGAAAATCAAGTCTATGTCTGAAAGCCACTACAATTGATGAGTTGCTGGGACAAGCCTCCAACTAACTCCAAATATAAATAAAGGAAATAGAAATGAAAGAAATAATCTTCGTCCTCAGAATATGGGGACTCACCACTGACGTTGTTGGGAAAGTCTGAACGAGGTCGGCTAACGGTGCCGTGTCTGAGAACCTGCAGCTGTATCATAAAATGGTACAACATAAAGGTATGCCTCAGTACTTTGAATGTACTGAGTAAGTGAGAGAAAACATAACACAATGGAATAAGTAGCTGTACTAACAGACATGCAATGACTAACTGAAACTGCTGAAGCTGAGATAACCGTAGTAAACTGAATTGTCTAAATGACCCTATATGATGGTCAAAGATATGCTCTGAATCTGAGATGCTAGTTAGAAAGACTGTACTGAACTCATAACTGTACTGGGTAGTCTGAAACTGTTCTGAACTAAGCTAAGTTGAGACTGAGCTGAACTAAGCTAAACTGAGACTGATCTGATTAGTGGGAGAGTCTATAACCGACATATAACCACGTGAGCTAGACACGGAGTCCGATGTATACACCCCTTCGTTAAGACCCAATATACCTTGCCAAGGTATAGAGGCATGAACTGGGTTATCACAAGAGTCTGGGGCCATGAGGCCAATAAAATTGTAACGTATGGTGGCATAGTTCTAGGAACCTGGGTTCGCTGGAACCTTGGTCCGCTCGGTGCTAAGTCCTACTCCCACTGGATAGTCCTAGACTGAATACTAGGCTTATAGTTCGATACTGGAGCCCAAGAATAGTTAGAAATACCTATCTAAAAGCACACTGAGAGTCTTATCGGACCAGATTCTTGAATTGGATTCTATGACTGGTCAGAGCTGCTTATCTGGAAGCGTAGTAACCGTCTAAAGAACAAACTATAATATGTAACTTGCGTCCTAAGGCTGGTCAAAGATGCTTTTCTAGAAGTGTCATGACCGCCTAGTGAGCCATTAAAACTGGGTTTTGAGTCTGATTTTGATAACTGAGAGGTACTACTGACACCTAGGGAATTTTCCGTAGTCAAACTGATCAACTGACATTTCTAACTGATATTGAGTATTCTAACATTTTGACTGAAACACGGCTAACATGCTTCTGACTGAGAATTCAGTATATACAAATAATATGAGGGAATCCACAACACTGGTAGAATCAGGAAAATTTCAAGGTTTAATCACTACGGCAAGATTCTAGTCTTTTCTACTCTCAAGGACTAGGACTAAATATTTATTGTACAGGGATAATCGTCAATACTGTCACAAATGGTGGAAAATACCTATAATTATTATAAAACAATATTTCACAGGAGTTAAATGAAGCATGACTAAGAATTTCTTAAAATTCGATAATCTGCAGGGCTAGAACTGATAAAAAAAAATAGGGAGAACTTTGGGGACACAAGGGAAGAACTATTCCCTTGTTGAATTCCCACATACCTGGAGATAGAAATCCCAACGATAAATCCTTGAATAATCTGAGAAGAATCAATCACCCTAACTTCTGCTTTGAACCTTTTTGAGAGAGACTTTATGCTTAACTGATGAGAGATGAGGAAAACAATTGAGAGAAAACCATCGGTTACCCCCTCTAAAACCTCAGACTAAAACCCCAACACGATGTAGTTTAGAGTCTATGAGGTTAGAAAATTACTGAAATACCCTCAGGAAAAATGCAGGAAAAACTAACTGCCAGTCCTCCACGAGGGACCTAATGGGTCGTGCCCAATGACCACGACTCGTGGTCACAATCATCAAGTGCACTGCCAAAAGTATCATACTTGTCACCACGGGGGACACTACAAGTCGTGGTGTACCCGACGACTCGTGGTGACCCACTCGTTAGGTACACAACCTCAAATTCTCTTGGAGACACCACGAGTGACTCCACAAATCATAGGGTCCCAAATGAGTCCTGGTGAGGACCTGTCGTGTACACTGCCTGCCTTCTCCAACTCCCAGTTAAACCCTGACCACGGGTCACCCCATGACTTGTGGTGTTGACCACGACTCGTGGTCACACCCGTGGTCACCCCCTTTTTCCAAAATTTTCAACCATGTTCAAAGTCCTCACCACGAGTCATTAAAATGAGTCGTGATCATCCCCACGGGTCACAGAACGACACATTCTTTGACCTGGTGCAGATTTTCCAGTTTTCTCCATTTTAACCCCTGGGTCTAGTCTTTGAATTCCTGAGGCATTACAATATCTCCCCCTTAGGAACATTCGTCCTCGAATGTTTGAAAACACATAGGAAAGTAGAGAATGACAATCTTTACACCCAAATACTAATCATGAAAGCTAAAACTAGTGGAATGACTACCTCTGAACTGAATTAAAAGTCTGAACTGAATTCACTAGCCATACATATATTCCTTTACATGAAAGAAATTGAAACATACAAACTGAAAGCAGCTTTGGGGAGGAAATTAATACCTTAAACTGAGACTGAGCCAGAAGGGAACAAATAGGGGTATCTAGCCATCATATCTGCTTCGGCCTCCCACGTAGCTCCCTCAACCTACTGATTCCTCCACAAGACTTTGACCGAGGCTATCTCCTTGTTCCTCAGCTCATGAACCTGACAATCAAGGATCTGGACTGGGACCTCTTCGTATGAGAGACTATATTTCACTCCCACACTGTCCAATGGAACGATTGAAGTTGGATCATTGATGCACTTCTTCAATAGTGACACAGGGAATACTGGTGCACAGATGCCTACTCTGAAGGTAATTCCAGCTCATAAGCTACCTTGCGAATTCACCTCAGAATTCTATAGGGTCCCACATATCTCGGACTCAGCTTTCCTTTCTTCCCAAATCTCATCACCCCTTTTATGGGTGAAATTTTTAGATAAACCCATTCATCCACTGCAAACTCTAGTTCTCTTCTCCTCACATCAGCATAAGAGTTCTGACGTCTCTGAGCTGTTCTCAATCTTTCTCGGATGAGATGAACTTTTTGCATAGCCTTATGAACCGAGTCTAGCATAAATAATGTAGCTTCACCCACTTCAAACCACCCGATAGGAGATCTATACCTCCTACCATATAATGCCTCAAACGGGGCCATTTGGATACTGGAGTGGTAGCTGTTGTTGTAAGCAAACTCGATGAGAGGCAAGTGATCATCCCAACTGCCCTTCAAATTGATCGCGCACGCTCTCAACATATCTTCTAGGGTCTGAATAGTCCGCTCAGCTTGTCCATCTGTCTTTGGGTGAAAAGTTGTGCTGAGCTTGACCTGGGTACCGAGTCCCTTATAAAAGGACTTCCAGAAATGCGAGGTGAACTGGGTACCTCTATTTGAGATAATGGATAATGGCAGCCCATGAAGTCTGACAAACTCCTAGATATAAAGCCTAGCATAGTCCTCAACTGAATCTGCAGTTTTAACTGGTAGGAAATGTGCTGACTTAGTCATCCGGTCTACTATTACCTGATGTTCTGTGGATTTACAACACTTTTGATGCTAAAAACTAAGAAAATAGCATGGACTTAGGTGTGTTTATGTGGATATAAGGAACTTTTCCTTTGGTTACATGATAAATTAGTGTTGGACCTAAAAATTGCAAAAGAAAACCTGAAGTATGCAAAATATGCTCAAAGTGCATACCACAGTATGAGTCGTAGGAAAGTCCTACAAGTCGTACTGATGGCCGTGAAAAATTGCAGAAGGCTAGAGTTGAAGAGATGCAATGTGAAAGTCTCAATACGAGTCATACAAATGGTATGAGTCGTGGTGATGAAGTCATGACAAAATCTAGAAAATTTGCATAAAGAGGCTGACTCCTACTACAGAAGAAAGTATGAACCGTGGGAAGAAGGTATGAGTCGTACCATGGCGGTCGTGATGAACTTCAGAAGAATTCCAAAGTTTCAGAATCAAACCATGGGAGATCAATACGGGTCATAGGATGGAGGTACGAATCATACAAGGATCCAACACTTAGTCCAAATTCATCCAACCATGCAAGGTACGAAGGGAAGCTATGGGTCGTAGGATGCTGCTACGGATCGTAGGTTGGCTCATGACGAATGCGGAACTAGATATAGAAATTCATCTTGCTAGCCTAGGAAAAGGATTCTTGTGTCTTTATAAATATGTTTTAGGTTTTATTTTTTGGGAGACAAAGTAGAGAATCAATTAGAATCGACGACAGAAGAGATTTTGAGGAGAGAAAGAGATAATTGTGTTGATTCGACTTGTGATCAACCTTTTCTTGAATTCTTCTTGTTCTTGGTACTTGTTCTTCAAGATTTTGGTGATTAATTTAAGGAAGTATTTTTCTCATTCATTCTTGTAAGTATTTATTTATGTTCTTAATCATGAATGTAATTCACAATCTTACAACTATGAGAGGCTAAAACCTCCAAAGCTAGGGTTGTGGGAACCATGGTGGATTAACAAGCTAGGGTTTCACAAAGTAATTTGAAACCAATACAAAATACTTATATTATATTCTCTTCATGCTTAAACATTTCTTAATGGTGCGCAACATTAGGACATTCCCGAATTCTTTACTTGCTTAGGACTAAGAGGTAGAGATTAGGAAAAGAGAATTACAACAAAGCCTTGATTTTGAAACTTAGTGATAACAGATAGTTTGAAACCGCTCATGAGACTTGGTCGAGTGATTGAGTATAGTCATTCAATAGGGACTGGTCCGTTGTTTGAATGAACCTAAGTTATCAGTTCTATAAGTAAGTATTGGTGATAATCACGAGTGTATACCCAAAGCAGTTATAAACCCATGGGGAACACAAACCCTAGTTATCCTTTAATATTGATTCAAAACCATATTTTGATAATTGTTTTCATTATTGATTTTCTTTAGAACCCCCCAATTTTGAAGTAACTACCTCACAAATTCACTTACCGGCTGTAATCTAGTTCTCCCATATTTCCTGTGGTTTGAGCGTTATCAAAAAGTGGCGTCGTTACTGGGGAATACGACTGAAACTAGGTTATTAACTTGTATTTGACTTGTTGGTAGTTACGTTAATTTTTTCGTTTTTTCTTTTTTTTTCTTTAGTGACTCTCAAGCTACATCCAAGGAACAAGCTTTCTCTTGAACATTTAAATGGAACAAAATAAGCTTCCAACACCTGTGGAAGAGATTGTGACTGATGATGCATTGGCAGCTGTGATAATGAATTATGAAGAAGATGGGAACCCAAAGTACACAAAAACGGTTAACGCTTTAAATGGGACAGGGTCATATAACTTCAGCCCAAAGAGGTTAGACCTGGACTTAAAGAACCGTTCAACACTACCGAACAAGCCATCCGTGGAGGTACCCCCAATCCTCGAACTGAAAGTATACCTCCTCATCTCAAGTATGCATTCCTTGGGAAGGACAACACTTTGCCAGTCATAATTACAGTAGACCTGTCAGATGAGCAGGTGGAAGCCGTGGTTAACATCTTAAAAAGATACAAAAAGGCAATTGGTTGGACCATAACTGATATCATCAGAATTCCACCAGGTATATGTACTCATAAGATAAAACTTGAACCAGATTGTAAGCTGAGTATAGAGCATCAGCGCCATATGAACCCTCCAATGCAAGAAGTCATCAAAAAGGAGATTATCAAGTGGCTGGACGCTGGGGTGATATATCCCATAGCAGACATTCGGTGGGTAAGTCCTGTCTAATGCGTGCCAAAGAAAGGAGGGATTACAGTGGTGCCCAATGAGAAGAATGAGCTGATACCAATACGACCAGTCACAGGAAAGTCCTATCTAGTGCGTGCCAAAGAAAGGAGGGATTACAGTGGTGCCTAATGAGAAGAATGAGCTGATACCAGCACGACCAGTCACAGGATGGTGTGCATGCATGGATTACAAGAAACTCAATTGTTGTACCCAGAAAGAACATTTTCCAATGCCATTTTTGGACCAGATGCTTGATAGACTCATAGGTAGAGGATGGTACTGTTTCATTAATGGATATTCCGGGTATAATCAGATCACTATTGCTCCAAAAGATCAGGAGAAGACAACCTTCACCTGTCCATATAGAACCTTTTCCTTCAGAAGAATGCCATTTGGATTGTGTAATGCACCAGCCACCTTCCAGCGCTGTATGATGTCCATATTCTCAGACATGGTGGAGGACACTATTGAAGTGTTTATGGATGATTTTTCTATTGTAGGCGACTCATTTGAATCATGCCTTAATCATCTCGGTAGAGTACTGAAAAGATGTGAAGAAACCAATCTAGTCCTAAACTGGGAAAAATGTCATTTCATGGTTAAAGAAGGGATAGTGATGGGCCATAAAATCTCAGGAAAGGGAATCGAGGTGGACAAGGATAAAATAGAGGTTACAAAAGGATTGCCACCCCCTATTTTCGTAAAAAGGGGTCAGAAGCTTTTTATTGCATGCAGGATTCTACCGGCGCTTTATCAAGGATTTTTCAAAAATTGCACAACCATTGTGAAAATTACTGGAGAAAGAGGTAAATTTTGTGTTCAATGAGGCATGTATAAAGACATTTGAATGTCTAAAGGAAAATCTCACCACTGCTCCTATATTATAGCTCCATATTGGTCTCTTCCTTTTGAGGTAATGTGTGACGCTAGCGGTGTTGCTCTTGGTGCTATTTTAGGCCAAAGGAGAGTAGAGATGTTCCATCAAATCTATTACACCAGCAGAACACTCAATATAGCCTAGAAGAATTATACAGTCACAGAACAGGAACTACTGGCGGTGGTCTTTGCATTTGAAAAATTCCGGGCATATTTTCTTGGAACCAATATGATTATTCATACATACCATGTTGCGCTGAGGTACTTGATGTCCAAGAAGGATGCCAAGCCCAGATTGATTCGGTGGGTGCTCTTGCTTCAAGAATTTGAGTTTGAGGTGAAGGACTGAAAGGGGACAGAAAATCAGGTGGCAGATCATCTATCTAGGCTGGAGTCTGAAGTGAAGGAGAGGATGGAGTTTGATATCAATGATGCCTTCTCAAATGAATAGGTACTAGCTGCATCGCAGGATTTGATTCCTTGGTTTATCGATTTTGCAAATTACTTGGTTAGTGATGTGATGCCAGCAGATTGAACTCTCAGCAGAAGAAGAAGTTCTTATTTGATGCCCGTAGATATTACTGGGATGAGCCATATTTATTCTGTATTTGTGTAGATGGTATCATTCATAGGTGTGTCCCAGAAGTAGAGATGTTGAGCATTTTGGAGGGATGTCACTCATCTTCTGTTGGGGGTCATCACAGTGGTATCAGACCGGTACATAAGATTTTACAATGCGGATATTTCTAGCCATCTATTCACCAAGATGCATATGACTTTGCCAAGTCTAGTGACCAATTCCAAAGGTAGGGAAATATTATCCGCAGACATGAGTTGCCACTAACCCCCATCTTGGAAGTAGAGTTGTTTGATGTGTGGGGAATTGATTTTATGGGACCTTTCATCATCTTATATGGAATGAAGTATATTCTGGTAACCGTGGATTATGTCTCCAAATGGGTGGAGGCAATTTCCCTACCAAACAATGAAGGCAAGAGTGTTACAACATTCCTTCGAAAACATATCTTCGCCAGGTTTGGCACTCCCAGAGCTATTATCAGTGATGGTGGATCTCACTTCTGCAATCACCTCTTCAAAACCTTGTTGGAAAAATATGGTGTCACACATAAGGTGGCCACACCTTACCACCCTCAGTCGAGTGGACAAGTGGAAGCTTCAAATAGGGAAATCAAGACCATACTAGCCAAGACAGTGAATACTAGCCGGACGGATTGGTCAAGGAAGCTCGATGATGCACTGTGGGCTTACAAAACAACTTATAAGACTCCCATTGGGTCATCTCTGTACCAGCTGGTTTATGGCAAAGCATGCCACTTACCAGTTGAACTAGAGCATAAGGCATTATGGGCTCTGAAAAGGCTGACATGAACTGGAACGATGCTGCCAAGCTAAGGCTTAACCAGCTTAATGAGATGGATGAATTTATAATTAAGGCTTATGAGTTTGCAGCCATCTATAAAGAAAGAATAAAGATCTACCATGACAAAAAAGATTGCAAGAAGGGAGTTTAGCCCAGGCAATTTGGTGCTACTGTTTAACTCAAGACTCCGATTGCACCCTGGGAAGTTGAAATCCAGATGGATTGGACCTTACAAAGTAGTGAGAGTGTTCCCTTATGGCGCAGTGGAACTTGAGAACAAAGAAGGAAAAAGATTTAAAGTAAATGGGCAAAGAATAAAAGTGTATCTAGGAGATGAGGAATAATTAAAAAGAATAGAGGAAGTATACCTTGATGATGCTTGAGGAGTCACAAAAGTCACGTTGTGCCGCGACGTTAAATCAGACGCTGCATGGGAGGCAACCCATGGAAGGTGAAGTCTGAGTAGCCCCAGGTATGTCCTCTTCCCTATGTTCTTGTAGTTGATGCTTCGGGTACGAAGCTTACTTTTCAAGAAGGGGAGGGCGTGTACTTGTGATTTTTGGGATTTTTTTATTTGTCTGAGGGTTTTTCTTGCCGTGTTTCTTTTCTCTCAAGCATGCTATCTAGTAGAACCGATATGTGTAGGATTTTTATTTTTAGTTTGTGATTTTTGTCTAATTAGAAAGTAGCTTAGGAGTACTCAGCCAATAAAAAATGCACTTGTTTTGGTTTTTGAAAAAAAAAATTGACCCTATTTAAATTTTTTTGATGGATTAACTGTGTATTTGTGACAACATGCATGATTTCTATGGATATTTTGATGTCATTTAGTTTTTCAACATGAGTAGTCTTGTTAAGCCATGTATAAACCAGACAGGTGAAGTGAAAATAGTTCATGTACCATGTGTGAGTGAGGTATAGTATTCAGTTCGGTATTGTGTTGAAGATCTAGAACTTGCCTAGTTGGTCTTTGAATAGGCTAAGGATGGTTGGTTAGGATATGATCATAGGAAATTTTTGTTTAGCTCACTTTTAGCCTATATTACCCTACAAAAGTTGCATGAATCCCTTGATCCCAAGTTTGAGCCTTAAATGACCACGTTTCTTTAATTTATCAATTAACCGTACCTATTTTTACAATGAATCTGTTTTGGACCTGGTCCTTCCTGGGATATTGTGAACCTCAACATAAGCAAAATTCTTAAGTTGAGGGTGGCTAGAGTAGGGGTGGGTAAATGGTGGGAACGGAAGAAAGGAAAAGAAAAGAGAAAAGAAATGGTGAAAAATGAGGTGTGGTGAAAAGAAAAAAAGAAAAAGATGAAAAGAGAATCGTGAAAAAGAAGTGTCAAAAGAAAATCAAAATGATAAAACAGTTGAAAACTCACCAGACCCATGCAAATGTGTAAAAAGGGGTGAAAAGGGAAGAAAAGGGAATGAAAGAGTGAAAAACTGAAATAGATGAGTGGTGTAGCCAATATATGTAGTGCCAAGGAAGGGATAGTCACTAATAAAATCTCCCATCTTTATCATGTCCAGCCCTAAGCCTACATTAAAAGCTATATCAAGTCCTATAGTGATCCTAACATGACTATCTGATAAACCAAAGCAGAGAAAATAAGGGCAAGCCTATGGTATCTAACATATAATACTTGTAACTTCTTTGTGATAGTTAGAGCCTTACTTGTCTAGTCCCATGTTATATTGACATCTCATATCTGAGTGGGGACTTCATTTGTGTGAGGATACATGGATTATGTTTTGTTTTACCATGGGTTTGTGCAAAAAACATTAGTGATGACTTGATTGCCTGTTGATAGATGGATGACATGTTTTGATCCCTGTTTATGATGTTTTGAGGTTGGTTGCTTGTAATGAATTAGCTGATGTTGTTCTATGAGAAAGGGTCAATAGAGTTTTTATACAAAGTGCAAGTTTTGTTTAGATATTTTCTGTAGTATCTTAAGTCTATTTTCTAGTTGAGCACCGTGTTTAGTTTTTCTTTTCTTTACCTGAGGACATGCAAAAGTCTTAAGTTGAGGGTGTTGATGTGCTGTGGATTTACGACACTTTTGATGCTCAAAACTAAGAAAATAGCATGCACTTAGTTTTGTTTATGTGGATATAAGATAATTTTCCTTTGGTTGTAGGATAAATTGGTGTTGGACCTAAAAATTGTAAAAGAAAGCCTGAAGTATGCAAAATATGCTCAAAGTGCAGACCATAGTACGAGCAGTAGGAAGGTCCTACTAGTCGTACTGATGGCCGTGAAAAATTGTAGAAGGCTAGAGTTGAAAAGATGCAATGTACAAGTCTCAGTACGAGTCGTACCAAGCTGGTACGAGTTGTGGTGATGAAGTTGTGATAGAATCCAGAAAATTTGCATAAAGAGGATGACTACTGCTACGGAAAGAAAGTACGAGTCGTACCATGGTAGAAGAATTCCAAAGTTTCAGAAAAAACCATGGGAGCTTAGTATGGATCGTAGGATGGAGGTACGAATCATACCAGCATCCAACACTTAGTCCAAATTCAGCCAACCATGCAAGGTACGAAGGGAAGCTACGGGTCGTAGGATGCTGCTACGGATCGTAGGTTGGCTCGTGACGAATGCGAAACCAGATGTGGAAATTCATCCTGTTAGCCTAGGAAAAGGATTATTGTGTTTGTATAAATATATTTTAGGTTTTATTTTTCAAGAGGCAGAGTAGAGAATCGATTAGAATCGATGAGAGAAGAGATTTTGAGGAGAGAAAGAGAGAATTAAGTTGATTTGACTTATGATCAACCTTTTCTTGAATTCTTCTTGTTCTTGCTACTTGTTCTTCAAGATTTTGGTGATTAATTTAAGGAAGTGTTTTTCTCATTCATTCTTGTAAGTTTTGATTTATGTTCTTAATCATGAATGTAATTCACAATCTTACAACTATGAGAGGCTAAAACCTCCATAGCTAGGGTTGTGGGAACTATGATGGATTAACAAGCTAGGGTTGCACAAAGTGATTTTAAAACCAATACAAAATACTTATATTGTATTCTCTTCATGATTAAATGTTTCTTAATGGTGCGCAACATTAGGACATGCCCGAATTCTTTACTTGCTTAGGAGTAAGAGGTAGAGATTAGGAAAAGAGAATTACAACAGAGCCTTGATTTTGATAATCATTATATTAACTTGAGCTGTGGTCGTAGGATAGTTAAATTTGGAACTTAGCGATAACGGATAGTTTGAAACCGCTCATGAGACTTGGTCGAGTGATTGAGTATAGTCATTCAATAGGGACTGGTCGGTCGTTTGAATGAACCTAAGTTATAAGTTCTATAAGTAAGTATTGGTGATAATCACGAGTGTATACCCAAAGCAGTTATAAACCCATGGGGAACACAAACCCTAGTTATCCTTTAATATTGATTCAAAACCATAATTTTGATAATTGTTTTCATTATTGATTTTCTTTAGAACCCCCCATTTTTTAAGTAACTACCTCACAAGTTCACTTACCGGCTGTAATCTAGTTCTCCCATATTCCCTATAGGTTCGACCCCAACCTCTAGTTGGGTTCTTTATTGATAACATCCGCTTCATACTTCAGTAAGAGGTGTGGTTTGAGAATTATCATTACCCAGATAGAATCATGTTGCCGATGAGTCCGAGGTAGACCTGTAATAAAATCTATATTCACTTCTTCCCACTTCCAAGTGGGTATGTTGATATCCTGAGTCATACCTCCTGGTCTCTAGTGATCTACTTTAACTTGCTGGCAGTTTGGGCACTTAGCTACAAATGCAATGATGTCTATGTTCATGCCATTACACTAGTAGATATTCCATAAATCACACTACATTTTAGTAGCACCAGGGTGGATAGAATATCTCGAGTTGTGTGCTTCAGCCAGTATCTGCTTTCTCAAATCACCTACATCCGGTACGCATAATCTTCCCGAGTAACGGATCACGCCATCTCCCCCTTGGGAGAAAGCTTCAACTTCTCTTCTGTGAACCGCTTCCTTAAGCTTAAGTAAGATGGGATTTTCATCCTGCTTGGACTTCACTTCAACAACCAAAGAGGAATCTAACCTACTTTGCAATACCACTCCACCCTCAACTGAGTCAACCAACTGCACCCCTAACCGAGCTAGTCGGTGAATATCCTTCGCTAATTCCTTTCTTCCCTCTTCAACATGGGCCACGCTCCCCATAGGTACTCTACTTAGGGCATCCGCCACCACATTGGCTTTGCCACCGTGATATAGCACGCTCATGTCATAGTTCTTTAGGAGCTCTAACCACCTTCTCTAATGAAGATTTAGATCTTTCTGACTGAATACATACTAAAGACTCTTGTGATAGGTGAAAACATCCACGTGAGCCCCATACAAATAGTGTCTCCATATTTTTAACACAAAAACTACCGCTGCCAACTCCAAGTCATGAGTCGGATAATTCTTTTCATGAACTTTGAGCTGTCTATGTAACACCCCAAAAGTTCCCAAGATTTAAACTAGGAATTAGAAATGAGCTCAACATAAAAATCTACAAAAATGCCTCAGAATGACTCATCTAACAAGTTGTTACAGCAACTAACGGGTCATTGGATGAAACGTGGGAAGTGCATTAGGAAGTTGGCTCCCCACGGATATGACTACGAGTCATGGTCAGGCCTTACAACTCATTAGGTCAGTCGTGGGAAGGAGTGATTGAGAAATGGAAGGAAGGAGTTAGTGTACCTAACGGAAGGACCCCACGAGTCGTGGTCATTCACCACGATTCATGTGATGAGTCGTGGTTAGCTAGATAAAAATTATTTGGAGTTGGAGCAGTGAACCTGATGGGTGATGCCACGAGTCGTGGCCTAGGGTAACGAGTCGTTAGGTCCCTCATAGTAAGCATCCATATTTTCCAGGAAGTGCACCTCATGAGTGTGACCACGAGTCGTGGTCACAGACCACGACCCGTTAGGTCACCTGTGAGGACTAATAGTCAGTTTTTCCCTGTGAGTTTCCAAGGGCCTTTCAGTAAATTCCTACCCTCCTAAACTTTAAACTACGTCGTTTTAAGCATATTTTTAGACTTATTAGTGGGGTGAAATGGTTTCTTTCCTCATTCCCGACTCAGACCTTCAGAAAACAGATCGTAAGACTTCTCTCCGAGTTTTGCAGAGCAAGAGCTAGGACAATCTTTTCTCCTAAATTTCTCAAGGAATTCTTTGGGCTTTTTCACCAGGTATGTAGTAATTCAGCAAGGGAATAGTTCTTACCTTGTGTCCCCAAATTCCTCCCTATTTCTCTCGATTAGATGTAGCCTGAAATTACTGAAAGTCATGAAACTGCTAGTCATACTTTGTCTAAATCATGTGGTTTATTATACTATGTTAATTATAGATATTTTCAACTAGTTCATGACTGAAATGATGTTAAATCTTGTGAAGTGAAATTTAGCCCTATTTCTTGTACTAGAAAATTTTGAAATCTGCTTTAGCGCTTGAATATCGAATTTAAGTTTGATTTTATTAGTGTTGTGAACTCCCATATTGTTAGTAGCATTGAATCTCAATCAGAATATTGTCAATTCAATTTTTAGCAAGAATGTTATAATTCTCAATGTTAGTCAGAAAATGTCAGCTGATCAGTTTGACTACAAAATATCCCGAGGTGTTAGTGGTACCTCCCAGTTATCAGAATAAGATTCAGAATTTGGTTTATTGGTCCACTAGGAGGTCATGACACTTTAGATACACATCTATGACTAGCCTTTGGACCCCAGTTTCATATTTTAGTTTGTTCTTTAGATGGTTACAATGCTTCCAGATAAGCAACTCTGACCTGTCTTAGAACCCAGTTCAAAAATCTGATCTGATAAGTCTCTCAAGGTGCTTTTAGATATGTATATCTGACTAGTCTTGGGCCCTAGTTTTGAGCTATAAGCCTACTATTCAGTCTAGGAATATCCAGTGGGAGTAGGACTTAGCACCGAGTAGACCGAGGTTCCAGCGCACCCAGGTTCCCAAAACTACGTTGCTAGCGTAGGTTATTGTATTTATTGGCCTGATTGGCCCCAAAACTTTTGTGATCATCCAGTTCATGCCTTTATACCCTATCAAGGTATATTGGGTCCTACCGATGGGGTGTATACATCGGAGTCAACGTCTAGCGCACGTGGTTATATGACGGTTATAGACTCTCCCTCTAGTTAGTTCGGCCCAGTTTTAGTTCAGATCAGATCAGATCAGTATTCCAGACTTAGAACATGGTTGACCATCAGATAGGGTCTTTTAGACCACCTCAGTATTTCAGTTATTCAGTTCAATAGCTTTAGTTGGTCATTGCATGTCTTTTTAGTTCATCATTTTCTTTTTATTTATTATATTGTGTTATGTTTCTCTCACATACTCAGTACATTCCAAGTACTGATGCATACTTTTATTGCTATATCATTTTATGATATTATGATCTTAGTCTCAGCTTCATTAGCCGATCGCTCATCGAAGATCTCAGCTATTCTATTTGGTGAATTCTCATCCTTCGAGGATGGAGATTTATTGCTTCAGTTATACTTTCCATCCTTTTTATGTAGATTTGGAGTTAGCTGGGGGCTTGTCCCAGCAGCCCATCAATCATAGTGGCTTTCATACGTAGATATTTTTCAGACACAACTTTGGTTTTCAAACTGTAGTTCGCTTAAATATTTTCAAATATTATGAACCCACTTATTTCTCTCAAAGTATTTACATTTTGCCTTAATTTGTATATAGTTGCATGTTACTTAGAATGCCAGTGTGTGATAGACCAGGGGTTGACTTGGGGTTACTTGTAACTCCAAGTTCCGTGTTCCGTCCAGGGTGTAAACTCGGGTCATGAAAAACTTGGTATTAGAGCACTAGGTTTAGAGTATCCTTGGATGTTTGAAAGTTGCATCGAGTAGAGTCCTCTTCATGGGTGTGAAGCACATCACACTTATGATGGGGAGGTATGAGATGTTATTAGGAAAAGTTCCCTTTATTTCATACTCCTTATCGTGCGTTGAAATTCAGTTCCAGAATCATTCTCCTAACTTGTGCTCTTCTTCTCTTCAGTGAATCATGCCTCCGCGATGCGGTAATGGAAGGAGGGTTGGGAATGCTCAACGACCAGCCTCGGTAGCACCTCAGGACGACTCGGTGTCTACTGCAAAGTTCAGGGTGGCCATTCAGCTGCTCGCCCAAACTGTTACCAACTAGGTGAACCAACAGGTGGTTCCAATCAACAACAACGGTTTCGCAGCAGCTTCCCGAGTGCGGGACTTCACTAGGATGAAACCTCTGGATTTTCATGGATCTAAGGTGGGAGAGGACCCACAAGGATTTTTGGATGAAGTTAGAAAGATCACCCGAATTATGGGTGTCAGTCCCTCAGAGAGTGCTAGCTTGGCCGCCTACCACCTGAAAGGGGTAGCCCAAGTATGGTACCAACAGTGGAAGGAAGGGAGGACAGCGGATGCAGGACTAGTGGAATGGGAGGAGTTCACTACAGCCTTCCTGGATAGATTCTTCCCTCGGGAGCTTGAGGAGGAAAAGATAGCGGAGTTCATGAACCCAAGACAAGGAAATCAAACAGTAGAAGAGTATGCTCTGGAGTTCACCAGGTTGTCCAAATATGCTCCAGAGATGGTGGTCGAGCCAAGGGCTCGTATGCTGAAATTTGTAAATCAGGTGTCAAACCTGGTTCTCGAAGAGTGCAGGACAGCGATGCTGATTAAGGATATTAACCTCTCCGGCCTTTTTTTCTCTGCCCAGTAGATTGAGGCCAAAAAACTGAGGGACATGGAGAGAAAGAACAAGCAGCCAAGGAATGGCCAATTAGATTATGGCCACGAGAAGTCTGGGGGTAGCAGCCGCTCCCAACAGCAGCAACAACAACAATAGCAGTAGAGGGCTCCAACACCTAACTCAACCAGTGCCCCTACCTTTTGATCCCGTCAGGATCGGAGGGGTGGAACATCTGGCTCTCAGTCCCAGAGATATAGTGCCGGTAACAGGTATCAAGCATGTCACAAGTGTGACAAAAACCACCCAGGAGAGTGTCTTCAGGGTCGAGAGGGTTGTTTTAATTGTGGCCAGCTTGGGCATCAGCTTAAGAAATGCCTGTCAACAGGATGGGGGAGATCACAATCTACTACCTCAGCAGCTCTAGCAGGCCGACCAGATCAGTAAGCTAACACATCAGGTACAGAGGGCGGTCACGCCAAAACTATATTTATGTATTATCATCTCGTGAGGATTAGGAGAACTCACCGGATGTGGTCACGGGTATGTTACATCTTTCCCATCTATATGTATATGCCCTGCTTGATCCGGGGGCCACACTATCATTCGTGACTCCCTACATAGAAAGTTTACTTTGATATCAGTCCAAAAGTTCTCTCAAAATCCTTCTCGGTCTCCACCCCAGTTGGTGAGTCAGTTAGAGCTAGCCGTGTGTATAGAAACTGCCTAATCTCAGTCTTCAATAAAGTCATTCCAGCTGACCTTGCAGAGTTAGACATGGTCGACTTTGACCTCATCCCAATGATTGGTTACACTCCATTTATGCCTCAATCGATTGTAGAACTAGGGTCGTCAAGTTTCAGTTCCCTAATGAGGCAGCTCTAGAACGGTCAGGCAGTAGTTCAACTCCAAAGGGTAGGTTTATTTACTACCTTAAGGCCAGAAAGCTTTTTTCTAAATCATCTAGTTCGTGTCAAGGATTTCGACTCTGAGACCCCAACTATCCAGTCAGTCCCTGTTGTCAGCAAATTTTCAGATGTGTTCCCCAATGATCTTCTTGGAGTTCCTCCTGAATAGGAAATTGACTTCGGCATAGAACTTATTCCAGATACTCAGGCCATCTCCATCCCTCCTTATAGAATGTCTCTGGATGAACTTAAGAAGTTGAAGGAGCAGCTAAAAGACCTTTTTGATAAGGGTTTTATCAGACCCAGTATCTCTCTTTGGGGTGATCCAATTCTATTCGTGCGATAGAAAGATGGTACCCTCAGAATGTGCATCGATTACCATCAGTTGAATAAGGTTACAGTTAAGAACATGTATCCCCTGCCCAGAATTGACAACCTGTTCGACCAACTTGAGGGAGGGAGCCAGTTGTTTTTCCAAAAAAAATCTTAGGTCGGGGTATTATGGACGAGCTGCACCTATGTTGTTCAACTTACTAACTCAGGCCTAATAACTATCTACGAGCTTCTAAGGTCTAGGCCTAACCATAAGTCATCCAATTCCACTAGTACAATATACTGAAAACCGATGAGTTCCTATGATACTTCCAGCTTGTATCACACTTGACATGCTCTTCTTGACAAAGGATACTGTAATATAATCTATATATGTTTTCTAACAACTAAATCAAACCTATATCCCTTCATAGTCTACAAACAATAGCTGGCCACAAGATATCTGATCACAATCTATTGATAGCAACTATTTGCAACATGAGGAACCGTTGTTTCCATTCAAGAACATAAGTCATATCATTTACGATGAGAATAACTTGCCGAAGGGATAAGCCTTACATACCTCGATCACCGATTCTCAATTATCTGATGAGTTTCAATTGTGTTCAACAGCTCTTTCCAATTGTAGCCATAATACTATGAGAAAGGGACTAATTTTAATACCAAATTTAGCCAAAATAATAAATTTTGATACTAATAACAATAATACTTTGACTTCACAGGATACGGCTGAAAACCTATAACTTCACGAGAGTTCAAAAGAGAGAAATGCTTACTTGATACTTGTGGCTGATTAGGAATTAATTTGGAGCAATTATGATAACTTCTACTCGACGGGGCTACGATTTGCCAGGAGAATTTCAAAAAAGTAACTCCGTAATAATGCTCCCTGTAGGCTTATAATTCGATACCTTAAGTTAATTTTGATTTGGACGGCGTTTGGCAGCGTAAACGGAAGAACTTTGGGTGAAAGTTGTGTGGTTCTCTCTTGCTGTTGATCACGGGAAATAATATAGGTCCCGTGATACGCTTTATAGCTTAAATTAGTCGTGTTGTCTAAGCTATTTGATACATTTTCATGTGATTTTATA
>JACEIK010010687.1:0-41297 GCA_018107945.1 Datura stramonium
CTTAAGTTGGATAGGAGACGAAAGTTCCAATCCATAGGCAATAATTCTTGACTAGCAACCGAAGGAAAGATTAACTGAATTGTATTGATAAATTACTACCTTGCATGTTTGTTTTAACCTCAGCTTGCTCATTACTATAGTTCAGACTCACTTTATAATTTTGTCTTAGATTCATATTGATTAGGAAACTAAACTCTCAAAATATTACTTATTTGGTTGTATGCATTCTTAAAGATATAGTTCATTAACACATAAGTTAATTAGTACCTTAGCTCAGTCCCTGTGGGATCAATACTTGGCATACTTAAGCCACTTTACTACTTGTTCGATCACGTGCACTTGCGTGTAGTTACCAAACACCCGAACAAGTTTTTGGCGCCGTTGCCGGGGAAAGGCAATTGGTAAAGTTATTTTCTTAGTGTTAGTTTACAATTTCTATATAAGTGCTGACAACATGATCTTAGCCTTTCTCTTGCAGATATTGAATTCTGTTGAAACATTTGAACACTAGCAGAATAGAAAGGTAGTGGATTCATACTTAGAGCCGGAAAGACAATTCCATCGTCAAAAGAAAGGGAAGCTCTAGAAGAAAGAGCTGCCAGTTACTGAAGCAGACAATCACAGGCAACCGCAAGAATCCACCACTTGTAAGGCGTGTGTGTGCAGAAATGCGGCTAAGTAGGTTCGCGAAGTTGCAATCCCACATGCTAACAATGTTACATCAAGTATTCGCAGAACCCGAGCCGAGGAGGGAGGTTTGAGCTTCGAACGGGAACATGGTGCAATTCTTTGCACACCAGCGGGCAATTCACATGTCTCCCTCACTAAGATCCTGACAACATCTTCAAACCTTTTTGGAGATAAGTGACACTACATCATTTGAGTATCATACGATTACGTAAGGCTTACATTATTCCCATTTTCATTGTGGGGAAGAAAATGTGGTTGAAATCTGAACCACCTAACTCTATAACCACTTGGGATGATTTTTCAAGAAAATTTTGATACGATTCTTTCCATCCAGGGAAAACAACAAGACTTAGAAGTCGAGATTCTATGTTTTAAACAAAGAGAGGTGAGAATGCGTATCCAAGCTTGAGAAGATTCAAATATATATTAATTGTCTCCACCATCACAGTCCAATGATGTCTTGGTGAATACTTTCATAGGGTTTGGAACCCCACACAAAAAATTTTGCTAGACTCGAAATTTGGGGACAAGAATTAGAAAAGACTTATGAGCGCTTTATACTTTTTAAATCATATTTCGCAGGAAATCCAGTGGAATGCGGACTCTTCTAGAGGAGGAACAGGGAAAGTGGCGGGAGTCTTTGAGGTGGGCGATTTTACAGCTATACGCTGCACATATAAGCGTATTTGCAAAATCAATTCAACACCCACTTCAGCGGTATGAGCTTGAATCAATTACAATCTCCGGTCAATGTAGTGCACGAGATTTGGTGTGAAGTATGCGGTAGTAAGAACACTCGAGTGTGTTGTGGTGCAAATCCAGTTCGGTGAACTTTGTTGGGAATGTTCAAATAATCACCGCGGTATGGCAATAATTACAACTCATAATTAGAGGAATCCTCCGAATTTCTCTTGGGGTAGTTACGGTCATCAAGGGCAAAGTTCAAATCGGGGGTGCGCGGGAGAAATCAAGGGCGACGAGAATTATCGGTCTCAATACAGGCAACAATGCACCTCCTCCACCACCCATCGGCATTGATGAAATGTTTAAAACAATGTTAGCTAATTAAGCTTAAATGCGGGCGATCATGAAATTGGCAACGGTATAAAAAACAACTTGATTAGCTACAAAGGCGTTGGAGTGCAGTTTGGACATCATGGAGCCAAAATACCGAGGCCAAGAGGAGGACTATGTCAGGTGACACGGCCCGAATCCGCCGGTTTAATGTAGTGACCACAAGGAGTAGATTACAACTCAAGGAGAGTGGAACCGGAAAGACCACCTCGGTCAAACGTGGAGAAAGATAGGGAACATGATGAAAGGGAAGGAGAAGGCGGCTGAAGCGAAAGACCACCACCCCCGTTCCCTCAAAAAATTAAAGAAACACAGGAGAGCTTATTTTAAAAAGTCCATGGAGGTGCTTAGCAGGTACACATTAATTTTACTTTTGGTTGATGTTTTGCGGGGAGTGCCAAAATATGCAAAGTATATCAAGAACCGTAGCTAACAAAAGCATATTGTGGAGTATGCTACGGTGGCGCTTACTAACGAGAGCACTTCCAGGATACGGGAGACATGTTGCCAATAGCTCAAGGACCACAGGGCTTTACAATTTAGATCACAATCGGGAAAAGTATCCGAGCTCGCGGACTATGCGATTTGGGGGCGAGCAATAACCCAAATCTTGGAACATCGGTGTTCAAGTTAGAGGCTGACGATCCCCTTGACCAACTACAGTGATCTTGCGGTTAGCGGGCCGTTCTTTGGCGAGATCGAGATGGCATTGTGGAGGAAGCGTCACTTTGGTGCAAGTGGTCTCCCTTATCTTCGATAGATTTTATTGTCCCTGGGTACGGCGGATGGATGTCCACATTTATTTTAGGGCGTCCCTTTCTTAACAACCTGAAAAACTTCCCAGATTGATATGGTGTAGGCGGCTAACCATACGCGCATGACAAGTAGGTATTTGATGTATATAGGCCATAGAAGCTTCCGGGCATCTATGAGGAGCTTTCGGCTTAATCAATATTAGCAAATCAAGCAAAAATTCTTGGTGTAGATTCTCGAGATCCATTGGAAAGAGCGTTGGCTAACTCAAGTCATTTCCCCGAAGATAGAATACTTATGAGATGGTGCAAATGTTGAATGAACCAAAATGGTATCTCGGGAAGCATGACTTCGGCGTTTAATGAAGTCCACAGAACCATTTCAAAAACCATCTATTGAGGAAGCACAGAAAGGCAGAGTTGAAAATGTGCCTCCACAGCATTATATTTCTTTTTGGGGGAAGATAACACCTTGCCATTCATCATCTCTGCATAATTGACGGAGGCACAAGTAAAAAGCATTGGTGGTTCTCAAAAGAAGGAAAGAAAGCGATGAAATTTGGCAAATGTCGGATATTCGGGGTATCAATCCGGCTTTTTGCACACACAGAATTTTCATGGAGGAAGGCAAAACCAAGCACATGCAACATCGGCGGAGGTTAAATCGATGATGAAGAAGGATGTGGTTAGGAAAGGTAATTAAGTGTCTTGATGTAGGTGTGGTCTATCCTATTTCGGAGCGGCGAATGGAGTCGACCCATTCGGTGTGTCCCAAAGAAAGGAGGAATGACCGTAGTCCTTGTGAGAAAAATGAGCTGATCCACACCTGCCCTTGCCGTCACGAGTTGGAGATTTGTATGGACTACGAAGCTCCAATGAGGCCCACAAGAAAAGATCACTATCTATCTGTTCATTGATCAAATATTGGACCAGATTGGGAGTGAGGAACATTATTGTTTCCTTGATGATACTAGGCTATAACCAAATAGCCACCTTGCCAGGAGGACCGAGGAGAAGACTACTTTCTGTACTTATAGGACATATGCTTTTAGGCGGATGCCATTTGGTTTAAGCAATGCACCCGCCACATTCCAAAAATGCATGATAGCGATCTTTCACGACATATTGGAAGATTTGATAGTATTTATGGATGATTTTCTGTTTTAGTAGTGTTTGCTACTTTGTGTTGCGAGAATCTTGACAGTGCTAACGGCGCAGAAGAATCCAACCTTGTACTCAATTGAAATGTCATTTCTTAGTAAAGGAGTATCGTCCTTGGCCATAAAGTGTCTTGCGGGGTTGGAAGTCGATTGTGCTAAGATCGAAGTTATTGAAAAGCTACCACCACAGTGTCGATGAAGGGTGTTCGTAGTTTTCTCGGACATGCGAAATTACTACGAATGGGTTCATTAAGAACTTCTCTCAAATTTCTAGACCAATAAGGGTTGCTAGAAAAAGGTGAAGTTCGAGTTTGATGAGAATAGTGTGTCAAAGCATTCGAGGTTGAAACGAGAATTGATAAAGCACCTATCCTTATTTATCTAGATTGGGAACAACGGGTTTGGCTTCTTTATTATGTCTGTGATGTAGCTATGGGGCTACATGTATTGAAGGCGGCGGAGAATAGAATTTTCATTCTATTCACTATGCAAGCAAAACAACTTTGGGCCAATGCCCAAGTTAATTATCTGATCACGAAAAAAGGAGATACTTAGCATTGAGTGTTCGCGTTTGATAAATTCGGAGTCTGTTGGTGGGTTCTAGGTAGTGGTCTGTATAGATCACCGTGGCAATTTGGTATTTGTGTAACAAGAAGGATACAAAGACCAGTTTGTCAGAGATGGATCTTGTTATTTACAAGTTTGACCTAGAATTAGGGGTCTCAAGGAGCGAGAATCAAGTGACAGAGATCACCTATCGCAATTAGAAAACGGTCGCATGTGAAGAGAGTTACAACGTGAAGAGGTTCCCGAGATGAGAAGCTCTTGGCTTAGCTAAGGAAGTTAGAGATCCCTTGGTATGCAAACATTGTGAATTTGCTAGTGAGTGGAGTCTATCCACGGAGGCTCTGGCTCGGCGAGAGAAAAAGTTAAGACATGATTGCGGTATTTTATTTAGGATGAGCCGTATTTTTAAAGCGGGGACCGGATCGGAGTGATGAGAAAGATGCATTGCGGAGGGCAGTGCAGGGTTCGAGTTGTCACTCTTCATTGTATGAGGCACAACGGAGCGCGGACAAGCGCACAAGGTGAAATCTGATCAGGATTTCTTTAGGCCTACAACATTTAGAAGACTCTATGGCATACGTAAAAATGTGTGATAGATGTCAGAACAAGCACAATTGGTAGGAGGCAAGAGATGCGGTTGCGGCATATATTGGAAGTGGAGATCTTTGATGTATGGGGCATAGATTTCATGAGGCCCCATTCCCCCCGTCATTTGGTAATCGTTACATCTGGTGGCGTTGATTATGTATCAAAGTAGGTGGAAAGCAATAGCTTGCCCCGGGAATGACAACAAGGTAGTAAGTAATTTGTGA
This sequence comes from Datura stramonium, assembly GCA_018107945.1. Taxonomy (NCBI): domain Eukaryota; kingdom Viridiplantae; phylum Streptophyta; class Magnoliopsida; order Solanales; family Solanaceae; genus Datura; species Datura stramonium. The sequence goes on from JACEIK010010687.1 coordinate 5,056, forward strand.
AAAGCACATTTTCACCGAGGTTTGGACCTTCGAGCCATTATCGATGGGAAGGCTCATTTTGTAAATGCAAGTTTCAAGAACTTTAGTAATAGGGTGCACCACAAGGTAACTTAGTGACATATCATCCCCAAACAATGGGCAAGTGGAGGTGTCGGGCGAAAGTGACGGATTCTCGAGAAAGCAGTGAATACAAACGTAGTGATTGATCCAAGCAAAGTCGACGATGCGTTGCGGGCTTATAATTTGCATACAAGACACCAATTGGGACATCTCCATACGAGATTGGTCTATGGAAAGGCATGTCATGGATGGATCTAGGAGCACCGAGCTTTACGGAGCTGAGTGAGGAAGTGAACATGGATCTAGAGCTAGCGGGTAAGAAGAGGCGATGGAACTCAATGAACTTGATAGTTTCGTTGGTGCTTATGAAAGTGCCAAGTGCTACAAAGAAAACAAGAGGTATGCGATAAGCATATGGTGTATCGATATTTGAGCCGGGCGGAAAGTGTGCTTTTTCAATTCCAAGATTGAGGTTGTTTTAAGGAAAATTGCGGTCGAAATGGTCGGGGGGTCATTTGAGGTAGTAAGAATGACCCCGCACGGGCGAGTGGAGTGTGGCAAGAAGATCGAACTGCCATGTTCTTGGTTAATGTGCAGCGTTGTAAGCATTATTGGGGCAGGATGTTATTCGAAGAAGACGTCATCACTCTAGAGGATGATTAAGAATTAATAGAGTCGAGCCGCGGCAGTAAGCCGAGGTGCTGCACGGGAGGCAACCCTTGAAATTGTTGTAATAGATGAGTAGAAATAGTTGAAAAGAAAGAAAAAAGACGAAAAGAAAAAATAAAAATATTGTTGCGTTGAAACCTATGAATTCTAACCAATTTCTTGTTGTGAAATGATTTTCCGAGTGGAACGAGGCAAAAATGCAAAAGAAGCGCAAAGGAAAAAAATCGAGTGAGAAAAATAAAAATTGGCAATACGGTGAGCCTACGCGGTGGCTGCGTGTCATGGGGAGGTAGTCCGCGTTACCCCTCGTGACACGTTGCAGCCTATTGAATTTTTAAAATTCCGAACAACAGCGTAATGGCTCAGTGTCACGGAATGGTACTCCCATTACCTAGTGACACGTTGAGTATTCGCGTCGGGTCACAGAATCACCGGGTAACCGTGCGAAATATCACTTCCAAACATTCCCTCATTTCTTTCCTATTTTCCCTTCCCTCTGCGACACCAAACCCCAAATTCCCTCCTCCCCCAACGTGACACGGACCTAGGCACAAGTTTTCTTCGAGTTTTCTTCAATTTCATCGGATTAATGGTATATTCTTGAACTTTACCTCATTTTTGCTTGAATTTTCGATTCTTGAACATGTGTGGTGAGAAAACCTTTCCCTAAGTGAAATTAGATTGAATTTATTTAAGTTATGATTTATTGATGTTCATAATATCGTGGTGAGTATATGAACTCGATGAATGAATGTTTAATTGAATTTTTGCAAAATTGATAGCTAGGGTTGGAAATTGAATAGGAAGAAGACTAAATTTGTTGAAATGTGAAAAATGGGTTGTTCATGTTTGGTGAAGTGAATTATGTTTGATTCAAGTCGAGTATGTTAAGTAGCCAAGGTTTTGGAAAATGAAATTGGTGAATTGCATAGGTTGTTGAGAACAAAAAATTGGCTAAGTGTTATGTGATGTAATGGAATCGATAGCGATATTGTTATTCGTTGTACGAAGTTTGAGTAGTACATAGTAATTATTCCATTGAATTATATAAAGGCACTAAGCATGTTGAATGTAAGGTAAGAAATCATGAATGTCTTTCGAATTGTTTTAGTGCGATAAAGACTAAGTATGGGGGTGATCAATTAAACCCAGCCTTAGTTGTAGCTAGTTATGATTTGAATAACATTGGCATTGTATGTGTGTAAATGTGCGAGGCAATGTCGGGCCGAGACAAGATAAAGGAAAGGCGCGTCCCATCGGGCGCCGGCGAAAAGTTGGGTGGGAGCAGCCCAGTTCAGCGGCCTGTGATTCGCGAAGGCAATGCAAACATCTGAGAACCGATAGGTAGTGAGAAGGAAGAAATGGTATGCAAAACACAAAGAAACCAAATACTTCCGGTGGAGAGTAAATAGCACGGGAGCGGCCCCGGCCACGGGAATTCTGAGGATCATGCCGGATTGACCGTCGGAGCTGAACTTCATCTTAGAGAAGCCGGGGAGTGCAATCTCTCCATCGATTGGGGATTCAATGCCAACTGGAGCCCGACCCTCCACAGTCACCCCGTCAAGATCGAAGCGAGTTGTCACATTTGAGCCCCATCACTTGAATGCTAGTGGGGCGCGGGACACGGCGCCCATGTACTCGGTAGCTGAACTCCACCTTATGCGGACATCGGAACGCACTCATGTGGGCCCGTTCGACGGCACGATGGAGCGAGCACAAGGAGAGGGGCTACCATCGAGATTCCTTACTCTCAAATGAACAAGGAAGCCGGGATCCGGCTAAGAGGTATGCGTTCTGCTGATCATTAGGTGTACATGTGAGATGTCACCGGGATCGAAGTGTGCTGGTGTATGCCACACGATGAAGGGGCTTTAGAAATGTTGGGGCGTGTCGGTTCCGCCATGAAGAGAGCCCGATTGCATCAAAGGGCATAGGTACGAGAATTTGAGTGGTTTGCTTACCACGTTCTGAGGGGCCATGATATCGAGGAAGAGGTACGGATTACATCATAAATTGATAGGCGTGCCTTGGATGTCACCAAAACCAAGGCACACGACACCACTCATGTGCGAGTTCTCACACTAGCTAGCGACATGCTAAAGGATGATTAGTATATGGCAGGATATGCGGGATGCGAATCTTTGTAGTTGCACATTGGCGGGAGGCCAGCAGCAGAAGATGAGCTATGGCGGCTAGAGCAGATTACCCCTTTGGCGAGAATGCCGGGATCTATGCTAGAGTGGGGCCAGCTTTTATAGAGCTTTGTGGATGATGATTTCCCGCCCAATGAGGAGACACCTTGTGAGGACTCGAGGTTGGAGTCGAACGAGACGGTGGGGAGATTACAGATGTCAGGGAGGCGAGCCGCGAGCACTAATGAAGAAGTTGGATGCCGGGTGTCGGGGATTTCACCACCTACCTTTGTGATATGTTGAATTATGTGAACAGCGGAGCTATTTTGATTTTAAGTGGGGTGGGAGTAGTTGGAAGTGCCGATTGCTTTGTTTTGTTCATGTTTATGTTTTTGTTGTTGTGCACATTGCAAAAAATGTGACCTTGTGACTTTGTGGTATTATGCGTAATTAAGTTTGTGTTGTAATGAATGTTAAGGCATTTGTGTCTTTGTGTTGAGTTGTTGTTGGTTGGTTGTGTAAATATTCTTGTGTTGTGTAAATATTTTTGTTTTCTATCGAAATTATCGATATTTTTAAAAATTTTGTTGAATTTTTTATGATTGGGTTTCTGACCTTTGTGTTTTGGTGCTTTTACCGAGAATAGTCCCATTGAACCGAAGTAGTAAATAGTGATCGTTCCCTATGATGGATGGATGACGACGTCTTAAAGAAGTAGTCGATAGGAGTAGTTTTTTATTTTCTTTCTTTTGTTTGTTTCCCAAACGTGTCGCTACTTCATGGATTGAATTCTTGTTGTTTTGTAAATAATATTAAGATTGCAATGGTGATTCGTATGAAAGAATGCAAATGTGTAAACATGTTGTGATACCTAGGTTATAGAGTTCGATTCGGTGTCATCGAGGCAATAGTAATTCTTGTAATTAGGCGATTGAAAGAGTGCAGGAATATGTATTGAGTTGAGCATGCAATGAGTGTGAGGTGAGGTTTCAATTGTTCCATGCTATTGTGAAGTGTCTAGAACTTTTTTGGTGTGTGTACGAAATGAAATGAATGATGTGTATTGTAGGAAAGGATGTGAAGCATTTCTTTGTTTAGCAGAAAGTTTTCCATTATCCTTACCTACCTTGAATGTATATCCTAGTTAGCCCCATTGAGCACTTTAGCCTATTTTTTCTTTCTTTGGAAGAGGGTACAAGCCGAGCTTAATCCCTTCTTTTCATTAGCCATGAATTTGATCCAAAACTCTTAAGCGCTCAAGAAAAACGAATTTTCCACCGGTGTAAAGGAGTGAGCATTGTGAAAGGAAGGAAGCGGGAAGTGAGTGAGATTAAAAGAAAAGGTCAAAAGGGTTTGCTGAAATTAAATAAAATGAAGATGTATAACTAAACATTGTTATTAAAGTCGAGTGTGCTTAAAGAAGTAGGAACAAACCAAGAAAAATCTCAAGAATGAGAGGATGAAGGAAGAAACAATGCCCATAATGATGGTGGAATATATTGAAAAGCGCTTAAGGAAAACTAGTTGCTATTATTAGTTAGCCCAATATTTACTAGTTCCTTAGCTTACATTATAACCCATGAAGTCCTACGTGATCTTACATCACGCGTCCTTATATTAGTGGAGTAATACACTAGAGGCAAGCCTATAGTTCATGACATGATGCATGCGAATTCTTTGGGAGAGAGAGCAAAATCGCGTTCATACGCCCCTACATGTAATACTTTGGAAATCATATGATTGCAAATGGGGAAATTCTCTTGTGTTGTGAGGCACATGCTTGACGAGAGATTAAATTTCATGTCGGATGTCTTGATCGGTTGATTGGCATGAGTTTGCCGAGGTCGAGTCAATTCTTGAGTTTAGGAGGTCTTAATGTGGTGTATTTCATTGTATTGATGAGACCATGCATGTTTTCTTGATGATTTTCTATATTAAATAATGAAATTTATAGTCGTAGCTTGGGTATCAGGCCAAGTAGCTATGCGTGGGTTCAATTGCATGAGATGTGAGTATTCGAGGACGAACAAGGTTTTAAATGTGGGAGTAAGTGATCTTGGGCAAATTGCATGCCCAAGTGATACTCAAGTGCTTTATTTCGTCTTGTTTATCTATTATTATGTGTGCATTCTCCCTTTGATTTTAGTTAAAATGTGAATTTATACTAACCTACATGATTAGTGTTGTTTTGCGAGTAAAATGGAATTTTGGGAAGCAAAAGATACATGTTGGTAAAATTTAGAATGGACTTGGAAAGAAGAGGAAGTGGAAAGGTCAAGGAAAGTGAAAAAAATAAGGGCTCCGCGATGGATCCATGTCACGCGCCATCACGGGCATTACGCCTCGGTGATTTAATTTTGGCAATTTCCGGTAAAGAGGCACGTTACCTGTGACACGGTGGTAGTGCCACACGATGCAAGCCGTGGCACATTGAGTCACAATTGCAGGACATCAATTTTCCGGTGTAGAGTGCAAATAGCAGGTGCACGTTGGCGAACTCCATGATGCGAGAAGCGTTGCTTTGCTCAGAGTGAAAATTACGAGAGCCAAATTCCGAGAGAGAGTCCGTGATACCCCCGTGGCACGGAGGAGGCTCCGCGATACACTCTGTGCCACATTGCTTGTTATTTCGGGAAAAATTCTCAAAAGTATAAATAGCGCACTTAGGTTTATTTTTAAACATTCTGACTTAGTTGAGCAAGAACGTGGGTTACGGGCGGTTGAGGAGGCAGAAAATTCTAGGGTTCTTCTCTATCTCTTTCTCTTTTATCTCAATTGTTTGTATGATTTATACTTATTTGATGATGATTAATCCACAAATGAGTGGCTAAATTCACTTCTTGCTGAGGTTAAGAACAATCGTAGTGGAATGTAATTGTTGATCATTTAAATTGACTCATCTTTTCTTGATTTATTCTATCAATTCTTGTTCTTCTTGCATTAATATTTGGCCAATGTTAATAACCTTATCTAAAAAATCAATTTTGATTTTGAAAAGGAAAGAAATTGGAAAGTTGTGAGTGGTAGGATATGATCTCTTCTTAGTTTGGTAAATTGAGAATTGATTTACATTGGAATAGAAATATATACGAAAGTCTTATTAGTCAATTAAGGAATCGGTAATGTATGGGTAGAACATGAAATTCTTTTATCACAGAAATGTAGATTGAAGGTTCATGATTCTTAGTTGGATAGGAGACGAAATTTCCAATCCATAGGCAATAATTCTTGACTAACAGCGAAAGAAAGATTAATGAATTGTATTGATAATTACTACCATGTTTGTTTAACCTCGGCTTAGTCATTACTATGATTCAGACTCACTTTATCATTTTTCTTAGGTGCAGTATTAGTGAAACTAAACTCTCAAAATATTACTTATTTAGTTGTCCTTCATTCTTATAGATATAGTTCATTAGCACCCTAAGTTAATTAGTACCTTAGCTTTGTCCCTGTGGGATCGATACTTTGCTTACTTAAGCCACTTTACCACTTGTTCGATCACGTGCACTTGCGTGTGGTGCAAACACTAGAACATCAACCTCGTTGGCCCGTAGTTTTGGGGTATAGAGTAGCTCGACCCTTAACCCACTCGGTGCTAGACTCTTCTCCCAAAACATACGTGCTCTACATCGTATATAACGAAGCTCAACATCTTCTATTAGCCAGCTCAACATGAAATCATGCATAACTCAACATCGCATGACGAAGCTCAAAATTGTCTATTGACAAAAGCTCATAATGAAATCATGCATAGACTACACATCGCCATATGGATATGAAGCTCAACATTTTCTATTGTGAGATCTCAATGGCAGCCTACATCTTAATTATGAATTCATGCATATGAAGCTTATTAGAAAAATTCCACAAGCTCCAATCATAGGGTGGGAGAATCTTCTCCAAATCATGTAGTAGCTACGTATAGAAATATTTACTCAACATACCACAAGCTAGTATTTATAACAAAGGTGGGAAATTTCACTTCAAACAATTTGGTAAGCTTACGTACGGAAAATCATCACTTAAAATCGACATGTGGGCATCATCAAAGATTTATCATACTTGGATCTAATAAATTCATTTGAAAACAACAACATAGATCATGGGTTGTTTTAGAAATATGCTTTTCATCGTCAACCTTATCATCATCACACATTTGTCAAAAATCACTTTTTTTATGAACTCATCATCCATGGGCGTTTGAGATTAAAAATTTGGAAAATAATTTTTATAAGAAAAAACAATTCAGAATCCACCCAAGCTTTATAATTCATCAATATAAACACTATCTAATCACACCCATGCATAAATATTGAAGAATCATGCAATTGGGTAAAACCCCATACTTGATCGTAGACAATTTATCACATTTTGATAGGAATTGGGCATGGGTGTAGAAGAAGACACCCACTCATAGTATTACATACACAGGAGGATGATTTGCTTACTATCTACTTTCCCAACGAGATTCCAATTAAAAGCTGCAATACCCGGAAAGGCCTAAGAATAGACAGGAGATTGAGATTCCCAGAGCTGAAAACATGGAATTTTCAGCGGTACGACTTGAGGTACGAATCATGGTGAGGACCTATGACTCATGACTCGAGTCGTGATGAATTCAGGAGCCTAAGGTCATATAACGGCTGGTCCTACGAGTGAGACGTGTAGAATTACGACTCGTGGTTCGTCGTGGTGATTTCCAGTGGTGCCGAGTGAGTCATCACGGGTCATGGTATGTCATACCGACGATGTAGCAATGAGGAGTGATGAGAGTTGTGGTTAAGTTGTATTGATATGGATTGATGGTACCATGACTAATAAATACGACCCATAGGAAGGTACTACAGTCGTGGCCGAGATTTAGAGGCGATTAAATGGTGAGGTGACCATGAGTCGTGACCTTCGTGAGGTACGACTTGTGAGTACGAGTTGTGGTCGGGGCTAGATCTATTTTTTCGAAGAAATTTCATGAAGGGAAAATTCGACTTTTCTCGCTCTTAGACCTAAATCACGTCATTTAAGGTGGGATAGGGTCTTTAAGGAGGAAAAACTCATGCTAAGTCTCATTTGAAATTTGCAAGAACTAGAGAAGGGAGTAGGAGGAGATTCAAGGGTTCTTCTTCAAAGAATCAAGTTTCCACCTAGGGTTTTGCAAGGGAGTTAGGAAGCAAGTAATTCCAGGTATGTGGGGTTTTGAAGGTAGTTTTAGTCCCTACTCATTCCTAATTTCTCCCTAATTTCTATGTTAAGTTACCAATTCTTGATGGGTCATAACCCAAATGCATGTTTCCTCCAAAATCTATATGAGCATGTTGTAGTATGAATAAAATCATGGGTTCCAAATCATTGTCTTTGTTTTCACTCATTTTATTCAATATTTGATGATTTAAATCCTTAAAAGCACATGTGCCCAAATCATGGGGTTTTTAGTGAAATTTATGGTTATGGTGATTTCGCCAAACTGTCACGAACTTTTTGAGTTTTAAGCATGTTTTAAACTACTCATGTTATTATGATAGTGCTTCCTATAAATTTAAGCATTTCATGTATGACGATTGACACTTTGGGAATGCCCGCATATCCCCTTTATGATTTATGAACTAGGATTTTAGCGCTTCATGGGCCTAATTCCATAGCTAGTAATGCAATTCTCCAAGCACGTTATGATTATCGATTTAACTATCCATGCATGTCATGTATGAATTTATATGAGCACTTTGCATATTTTGGGAGTAGTACTTAACAAGTAGGTTCGGGGGGCCTAGGTTACGCCCTAGAATATCGAGCTACGTGCCACCGTGGTTATGTTTGGGACCTCCTGAGTGACTATCCTCGTGCCCTACGGGGCCTTCTTGAGTGATATCACGCCTTTCATAGTTCCTTACCCTTGGCAAGAGTATGAGCGACCTCCCGGTGGAGTTTATAGGTCGGGCTCCATGTGTGCTCATATAGGGTATGTCGGTTGTAGAAATCTCCCATTGTTCCCCACGGTTTTAATGCATTTATGATTATGTTCTTTTGGCTCAAGTTATGTTTTATGAAATTTTTCCGCATGTTATGACTATGACAGGTTTACAAATATTTTGAAAACATAAGTATATTATATTACGTTTTCAATCTTGTGTCATGATGTCCCCACTCCTATACTTTTATGTCTTTAAGTTTTATTTTGCATACCTTACATACCAGTACCTTCCAAGTGGCCCAGCCCCTTATACTTTTAGGATGCAGTTATGAGTTGTGACATTCCTAACCCTCTTTTTCCGAGTGGTGAGTGCTCGCGATTTAAAGGCTTCGCATTCGGACCTTATTTATCTTTTGTTTTCAAAATGTTGGGGTTAGTTGGGGTCTTGTCCCTTCAACTCGTATGTTATGATAAGAGGCATTGAGACCTATTTATCGTATTGATCATTTAAGTTTGGATCGTGTAATGTTGTTTCTTATATCTCATGTTATGATTTTCAGTTAGTTCATGATTTTTAAGCTAAGCTTTCTCCTTATGTGAATAAATTAGTATATGCTCATGCCATGTGTTGTCTTAGGGTCTCTCGGGGCTCCTTGTCCCATTTCTATGATCCGTGTGTACTCTCGGGTCATGAAAAACTTAGTATCGGAAACGTAGAGTTCGGATGTGTCTAGGGAGTCAAAGCCACGGTAGGTGGAGTCTTTTTCATTGTTGTGAAGCACGCCACATCTGAGGAAGAGGCTTCACTAAAAATTTTAGGAAATGTTCCCTTATTCACGATCTATGTCGTGCGGTGAATATCTCTCCACCCTTCAAATTCGTCTTATTCGTGATTGAAGAGAATTATGGCTCATAGAAGGATAAACGGAAGGAGAACCGAAATGATGAAGGCCACGGTGTCCATGATAATGGCGTGGCAAGCCCCACTTGTTTAGGAGCCCCGAGACATTACCTTGTTGCCCACCCAGGAGTTTTTGGCGGCTATTCAAATGTTAGTGCATAAACCTTGAACGCTCGGAAGGTGAACCGTGGACATTGTGCATGTTCCACAGAATGTCAATGCGTAGCGGCTGGATCGAGGAATTTTAAGGATGAACCCTTCCAAGTTCACGGGAGCAAGGTGGACGAGGATCACACGAAAGTTCATTGAAGGGATCTTGAAGGTCACTCGGTGGATTGGGGTGACCAGGCCAAGTGTGTTGATTTGGCCTCTTATCTGTTGAAGGGAGTCGCTTATATTTAGTTCAAGCAATGGAAGGGCGACAGGAAATGAGAGTGGGCCCTATCAGCTGGGATGAGTTCTACATGGCCTTTCTCGACGAATTCTTCCTCGAGATGAGGTGAAAGCGATCGGGTTTGTTAACCTCAAACGGGAAATATAGCGGTGCTAAAATATTCACTTGAGTTCACTGCTGTCAAAAGTATGCCGGAGTTAGTGATGGACCGAGAGGGCGCGAGTGAGTGTATTCGTGCGGAGGTAGCCGAGTATCTGGACAAGGGAATTGCAAAACAACCATTCTTCATCGGGATATGGAGTACTTACGAATAGTCCTCTATGCCCAGCACATGGAGGCAACTCATATGAGAGAGGAAGAGGCAAGGAAGGCCCAGAACTAATAGCCACGAGGTTCTTAGGCCGAGACGAGGGTGGGCCTCACCAACAATCCTAGCACATGTCCATTACATGCACCATCTTCAGCTAGTACCCCATCCCAGCCTCGAAGACGATCGGAAGCGGGGCCTGTTTGAGAAATTCGAGAATAGTATGTGCATAGAGCACGATTTCCATCTTGTGCTAATTATTTAGGATTGGAGTAGTCCTTAGCCCTAGCAAGGCTTTGGGTGGCTCTACCCACTTAGAAGTATGATAGTTTGGGACCGCACTAAAGCTCTATCATGAGAGCGTTGATTAAGTGATGAAGTCTCCCAGTGTTCCTCATGATACATTTATGTATATTCATTATTCACTTGAGATTATTATATACACGTACATGTTCTAAAAACAAGAGTTTGACTCAATATTCATCTTTTCTATAAATGTATATTTCAACTTTAAATCATTGAGTTAGCTTGATGTTATAAAGCTATGTATTTTATTTTATAAAACATAAGTTGAGTAAAACTGATAATAGAACTGGAAACGATCAATAGAAAGGATAAGATTATAAATTAAATTTAAAATGTTTTAAATATTTTTAAAATTTAAGTTTTGTTTGTTTGTGTATTTTTAAATTTCTATTATTTTAACTTTCTATATTTTATCGTCTCGTAATCTTAGGACCCGGCTCTACGGTTCAACCCCACTCTTGAGTAAACATGGATTTAGCATTTTCTTGTTGGTGAGTCCTTATCTTTTGAGGGCTAGAGTTTCGTTTTTATTATGTACTTGATTTTAGTATTGTTGGAGTCGGTTAGGGTCTTGTCCCATCAACTCGTCGAATTTTGAGCTTTTCAAAATTATGTATGTAATCAACTTGGATGATGTATTACATTATTATAGATGAGTTAGACTTAGCTAAGTGTATGTTAATTTTCTTTTTGTTGATTGAGTTAGATTATGCTTATGTCATGGGTCGACTTGGGGTGTGTCGGGGCTCTTTGTCCCATGTAACGATCCGGGCCTCTGTTCGTGTCATGACATTCATGAGTAGCTAATTTTATTGCTAGGGATGGGTGCTTGATCAAGGCTAGAATGAATTGGGTGTTGTTGTTTGAGTCATAGATTCACTTATCTTGCATGAATATATTGCTTTCTACGAGTTTTAAGTGAAATATTTATGGTTGCAAACATAAATAGTGTTTAGTTATCTTGATTTTGCTTGAGAAGAGAAGGTAGGATTTGGGTGAGAAATCAATAGTAGAATTGATTTTTTTGAGGTGTGGGGTTGGTAAGAGATAGCGGACCCATTTTCATAGTTCATCAAGAGTTGAGGCTATAAATAGCTCAACGCTTCTCCAAGTTAATGTGGCGATGTTTTTATGCAACCTTGGGGTTCGAGAGAACTCATGTAAAATGTACCCAATTGGTTAAGAAATATTGGATGAGGCCTTTTCCATGACTATTTGTGCATATAATTGGTTCTTTATACTTAGCAATTGACCTCAATCCTATCGATGCTCCATCAATATCAAATCCCTAGTACTTTCTCTCATTGTTGCTTCAATTTATATTGCCTATTTTTTTATTGCTTTTAGAGTCTTATAGTGATCTTTCTTTCCCCAAAAATTTACTTTACAAGTTGCTATAATGATGCTAGTCAGTTCTAATTGATTCGCAACTTTAGTAGAAATTACTCCTCATTCTCTGTGAATTCGGCCCTGACTCACTTAGTTGGGTAAATTATATTGCATACAATTATGTATACGAGTCTCTCATTTTGAGAGGTAGTTTGAACATAACCAATTTTGGTGCCATTGTTGGGGACCGCTGACCCTGATGATAATGAGCTTATATTGCTTGATGTAAATGGTGCTATTCGCCTCTAGCCTACTCTTGAAGTGCGTCTTCCATGCGAGCACCATGCTACACTTGGCCAAATGAAAATTATTCGTAGAGACAACCAAGTGAAGATGCCAATAGAGACCTTAATTTTTCTTGAAATATGCCAACCCTTTAATATTAGAAAGCACATCACCCAAAAGTAAATTCGGATAAGGCTTTTCCCATACTGTTTTAGTGGGAAGCCCTTGTTGATGAGTTGGTAATTTACCAACTTATAAGGCTAAAACTTAGAGTTTTTGTTTCCATTCTTGAGTTAATTATTTGGATTTTATTCCCTTTTTGTTTTCGTTGTGCGCAGATGGATAAAAGTGAAGAAAAAAGCAAAAATGAAAAAAAGAGTGAGTAAATCGGTGATTCATAGAAAATCGGAGAGAAGTCGCGAAGGCCGAATATCACGGCCTCGGAGGATTAATGCCATGGCCAGTTCATGACTTGCCGGTGGCGGAAACCGCTGTCAGCTCGCCAAATGATACCCTAAAGTTCTTGAAAATCGCTTGAAGACCGGCGGTTCACGGATTGGTATCGGTGAAATGCCGAGTAAACTCGTGTTCAACTTTGGAATTTAGTGAATATGCGAAAAAGACACCCGATAGTTCACGAATTGTAAGCTGGCGAACCATCGGTGCTTCCATAGGTTTCCAAAATGGTGCTCATGGGAATATGTCGTCAATACTAGAAAAGAGATAAAAAATTGTCCTGCTTTTCGGGATATAAATAGAGAAAAAGTACTTTATACTCATATGCAGAAGGAGAGATAAAACTAGAGATATTGATAGAGAATAAAGATTACATCACATCATTGTTTCCTTTTAGTGAAAGGCATTCTTTTAGTTGTGAGAGAGAGATTTGATTGAAAATTGTAGAAAGTACTATGTTCTATTTCCTCTTTGTACTAGTAAGTTTCAGCTATTGTTGAAGAATATTTTGTGAAGTTGATTTATCTACTCTTGCTATTGAATTCAATGATGCTATTGATGAATGTGTTTTTAAATTTCTTAACTATGAGAAGCTAAAATCATTAACTAGAGGTGTGTGACGATGAATACTTAATTTGATTAGGTATTGCTAAGTCATCTACATATTTTTTCATGCAAGTGTAAATCTATTAGATTCTCTTCAATCTATAAAGGAAGATCCATTGATTATGATATAGTCTATCAATTCTTGCTTGATTGTTTCTTGAAAAAGAATAATTAAGTATTGGAAGAGAATTTAGTAGTGGGTGTGGAGAAGAGAAAGTGTAGAAATTAGTCTAGAAATAGATGTAATTGCATTCTCTTTCCTTATTGAAACTAATAGCTAAAGATAGCGCGTTGCTAATCCAAATCAAATCGAGTTGAGCTAAGTTGTGGCTAAGTTTTGATAAAACTCTAGAAGAGGTAGTCAATAGACTGGGAAGCTAAGGCTACCTACTTCCTGAGATTATTTACACTTATTGAACTTAAAAGATGACCTAGCATGTCCCGATCTAGTTGGTATTTCATCTACCTTTGCACCTCGAGTCTTTCACACCCTTGTTGACAACTTAGCTAATCTTGGTATTTTATTTTACTAAATCAACAAACACAATTCTCACGAAAATTTCAATTCCCCCAATTTTATTTGTTTTTATATTAAATCTTCGTTGTGCAAGCTAATATCAATTTTTCAATCGACACTTGAAATTATCATTCCTAGTAAATGCGTAGGACGACCTAGGCACTTGGTTACTTCTTTTAATACTTCGATCGTGTATATTCCTTGAATTAATGATATATTTTGGATGTTATAAAAAATGGCGCTATTGCAGGGGACTAGCGCTTCATAATCTTGTGTTAATTGTTAGGTTGAATTAGTTCCACACCACAGTGGTCACTACTAATCAAATCGTGTGTGGCTGTGGCGGTTTGGAGGTGGTGATGAGTCTTTGGATAGGGTGCCTTGTGTGGAACCATCAGCTAGTAGACAAAATGTGTGCCATAGAAGGAAGAAAGAAGCAATGTTGTTAGTCATGATGAAGGCGAGATGGAGTTGTTGGCGAACTATATGAAGGGTTCCCATTAATTATATAACCAAGCCAACCATGACTATGATGATGACTATTTTGGAAACAAGTTTGGAAAAATGCTCGGTCGATTGATACTAGTAGTCAAGGGAGCAATGACTCAATCCCACCTCATATGGAAATTACTCTAGAAGTGGTGCTTGAAAAGGTTCTTGCGACTAAAGAAGGAATTCAAGATTTACGAGGTAAATCTTGGATCTAACCATTGTAAAGAGTCATGATGTCATTATTCAACAATTATAAGAACGGATGAACAAGTTAGCATCTCAGATGGCAGCACAAGCAACAGAGAACAATATTGCTCCAATGCAGGATATTGTAGAGAATGATATATTCAAGTGGGAAATTGAAGAAGAGGTCGTCGGAGAACTTACAGATGATAGTTTCTTCAAAGGTGAAAAACAGGAAATTGGCATCTTCTTTATAAAGATAAAAGATTATCAATTCCCACCAAGAAAGTTTCGGACCTTGATTTGAAGAATCATACAACCCCTCATCATGACCTTCTATTGTTTCCCCACCAAAGTTTGGAGCTCAAACCCTTTCCCACTCACCTTCAATATGCATGCACAGGTGAGAATGAAATGCGCTTAGTTGCTCATTTGATAAAACTTACTCCGTTGTAGGTAGATAAACTCATCGAGGTGTTGAAAAGGCATTTTCGAGCCATAGGATGGTCAATGTTGATATCATTGGTATCCCTTCGGGGATTTGCGCCCACAAGATAAACCTTCAATAAAATTGTAGCCCGTCGATTTGAACATCAAATAAAGTTGAATCCACCTATGCGAGGTGGTGAAAAGATTATTAAATGGGCCCAGGTCGGGGTGGTGTATCCCATTGCGAGACGGTAGTTGGAGTTAGCCGGTGCAATGTGTGCCCAAAAGGGAGCATTATGGATTTATTCCAAATGAAAAGAATGAATTGATAGCTACTTGTCCGATCGAGGTGAGAGTTTGTATGGATACTGTAAGTTAAACTCCTAGGCAAAAGAAGGATCATTTTCTAGTGCAATTCATTGACCAAATCTTAGATATTATAGCTTGTAAGTAATATCGTTTCTTGGATATATACTCAAGGATAAAATCAAATCTCAATCGCACCCGAGTATCAGAAAACAACATATACATACCCCTGGTACTTTTGCATTCAAGCGGATATTGTTGGTCTTGTATGCAGAGCCACATTCGGGAGATGCATGATGTCCATATTTTCCAACATGAGTGGAAGATACAATGGATGTCTACATGGATGACTTCTCTTTTGTGGGGAACTCATTTGATGGCTTGCTTGAAACATTTAGGTGAGGTATTAGAGATGTGCGGAAGAATTTGGTCCTAAATTGGGAAAAGTGTCGCCGTGGTCAAAGAAGGGATTGCATTGGGAAAAAAATTCTAATAAGGGATTAACAATGGATCACACCAAAGTGGATTCCATTGCTCAGCTACCTCCATTACTACTTGCAAAAGTGTGAAGTTTCCGCAGAACCTCCATGGTTTTTTACCACCGTTTCATGTAATTTCTCCCGCGATAGCTCATCCTGGCCACGACTGTGGAAAAAGAGCTACAAGTTCGAATTTTGATGAGGATTGTTTGAGGGCTTTTGCGGAGTCGAAGGATAGATTAATTTCCTCTCTAATCGTTGTAGCACCTGATTGGTCAAAACCCTTTGAGCTCATGTGCGATGCAAGTGAGTAGCATTAGGAGCTTGATCCTTGGTCAATGACGAAAAATAAGTTCTTCACCCATTTACTATGCTAGTAAGTTACGAATAATGCACAAACAAACTACATAGTAAAGGCAAGAGCTCTTAGATGTTGTGTTTGCATTTGAAAATTTTGAGAGTACTTTCCTAGGAACCAAAGTGGTGGTGCCCATGGACCATGCAACTTCTCGTGCCAATGGCCAAAAAGGATGCTAAGCCAAGATTGATTAGGTGGGTGTTGCGAGATAAAGGAATTCGACTTTGAAGTGAAGAACGGTAGGGATGTGAGAATCAAGTGGCCAACCACTTGTCACGCACAAACTAATGGGGAAGCCAAGAACACAAGAGGAGATCAATGATGTCTTTTCGGATGAGCGAATCATAGGCGCAACCCACGACGACATCGAGGTTTTTAAATTTTGCTAATTACTTGGCGATGACATTGTACACGAAGGGTTGAAATTTTAGAAAAAGAAGAAATTCATGTATGATATCCAGAAAATTCTTTAGGGATGAACCTTACCTCTTCCGAAGTTGTGCGAATGGAGTTAATAAGGAATTGTGTTCTTGAAGTGGATTATCCCCGATTCTAGGCGGTGTCACTCTTTGTGGGAGGTCATTATGAGGGTATGCGAGCAACTGGCCAAGGTGTTGTAATGGGGATTTTACTAGAAAATTTTACATCATGATGCACATGACTTTTTGAAGCAATGTGATCGATGCTAGAGGACCGGGAGCATTTCGAGGCGGCATGAACTCCCACTAACACATTCAGGAGGTTGAGTTTTACGACGTTTGGGGGATCGACTTTATGGGTCCTTTTATAAGTTCTTATGGGAATAAATACATCTAGCGCGGTGGATTATGTTTCCAAATGGGTGGAAGAACTGTGTCATTACCAAACAATGAAGCGAGAAGTGTTAATCTCTTTCTAAAAACATATCTTCTCTTTGGTTTGGCACTCCAGAGCTATCATTAGCGATGGGGATCTCATTTTTGCAAGTTTGGTGTTTAGCACACTACTAGCTATGTATAGTGTGAAGCATAAAGTGGTCACCCCATATCACCCATGAGACTAGCGGATAGGTGGAGAAGTTTCAAACAAGGAAATAAAGTCCATCTTGGCTAAAAAAATTAACCTAAACAAAATAGAGTGGGCACAAAAGTTAGATGATGCATTGTGGGCAATCGGGTACATTTAAAACACCGTCGGAATGTCCCATTACCGGTTGATCTTTGGTAAAGCATTTCACCTCGGTGGCTAGAACACAAATATTTTGGGCGTTTAAGAGTATAAACATGGAATGGGAAAGAGAGATACCAGAGGTCGAATCCATAATTTACATGAGATGTATGAATTCGAATGAAGGCATATGAGAATGCGGCAATTTACAAAGCCAAAATTAAATATTATCATGACCAAAAAGTGTTTGTAGCGTAATTTTATTCCGGGGGCTTTAGGTGCTACTATTCAATTCCTCGACTAAAGTTATTTCCTCGGAAAGTTAAAGTCTAAATGGATGGAAATTTTTAGGTTTCTCAAGTGTACGAGAATGGATCCATCGAACTCAGAAGTAGTGAGAAAGGGAAAAAGTTCAAAGTAAATGGTCAAAGGGTTAAAAGGTATTTGGGGGTGTTGGAACAAGTTGGCCGAATAGAGATGTTGTATCACGGAAGAGCCATAGGCTTAGAGGAACTTCGTACTGCCACGATTATAAATAAGGTGCTTCTTGGGAGGCAACGAAGCATTTTCATTTATTCTTCTTCTCTGTCATATGTTTGTTGTTTTTTTTTTATTTTTAGGATAGGAAGATTTTTACGGGATGAATAACAAACCGGCTGCTTAGTCGAGGCGCGATCACATTTCGCGGAGGCGCAGTTCTTGTCGTCCTGCCCGGTGCAGAAGGATTCAAGATAAGCGGCGTCTGGCAGCAAACCACCGGGGACAATTCATGGCCTTGGATTGGGGCGCCCGATTCCATTGAAGCTGAAGGTCCCAAGTCGACGGCAACTCAATCGGTAAAGCTCCATGATAAAATGTTAACAACCGGTTTGTCACCGCCCTCAACAGTACCTAGAGTATGGATCGATCGTATTTCCTCATCGGGAGAAATGCCAAAAAGGGATTCATAGAAATGTGATCACCCACTAAACTTGCATTTAGATCGTGTTGAAGTCATGTAGTCATGGCCACAAGCGACGGCGGCTAAATTCGAAACGATTGCCGGTGTAGCCCCTGAGGAAAAAACCATACATCATAAATCCCCAAAAAACTCTTCCAATTCCTGCATTTGTCTTCTTACACCTAGAGTTCCTTTCCCCAAAAAAGACCATTACTTCCCACCCTAACACTTATTAATACTTGCCACCCCACGCACCCATTTAACTTTCTTTCTTTTGCAATTTAAAAAACCCACTGTCTTCATCCCTTTATTCACCCACAAAGCTTCACAAGCACAACCGATTTGGAGGTAAGAACTTTCTCACTAATGTTTGAAAGGTACTAATCACATTTGTAATATTTTGCTCTAGTCATGCTTTGAGGTTTTTGTTTTGCTTCTTTTTTTATGTGTGTGAATGTTTTTGTTGTGGTCACTTCGTATACAGGTTGTTCACGTGCCGTGAGTTTCCCAATAATGGATTGATTGATACCTTTCTTAGGGAAAACTTGTCTTATGTTACAGAGATATGAGTGTGATTAGTTAGCTTTTATATGGTGGCGGTGGCGACTAAATACAGAACTAGTAGCTAGTGAATCACAGTGGTCTACGGGAAACGTCGATGTGTCCAAATTGTTTTTCTTCTTTGTGCCAATCGTAGTCGCCCGGAGACTAGCGAAATACATTGCCTCTCGCAGATGAGTCGTAGATGACACCTGAACTTGTGAAAATTTTTACTTAATTTCTTATGTTTTCCTTAGTCTTGAGTCACATTATATTACATTACCAACATTTTCAGCATCATGTCTATCTCTTGACACTCTCATACAAGCCAAGCATAAGTGCCAACATATACCCCTCCAAGTCGGGTTTAGGCTGGAAGGAATGGAGGAGTTTTACATAACTTTCAAGGAAAAACGTGTCATCATGTAGAAGCTCGGTTGATGTAGAATCATCAAGGCTTGTGTGCCCAGTTTTCTACCACGAAATTGGGATGCGCGATTGGGGTCCATTTACTATACTAGTTGACCCATATATACCAGAATTGGTGTGGGAATTCCTATGCATCATACGGGGAAAGGCAATAGCTAATGAAGACGAAAGGGGCAGCAGGAACCATGCTCGTGCCTCACATCGGTATGGGTGCGAGGACAAGATGTTCTGTAACTCCGGAAAGCCAATCAACTCAATTTATTGGGGCGAGCCAATCCCATCTCATCTAATATTCCGCAATAAATTGGAAGAGAACAAATCAACTCAATTCCAATGGGTAGCCAGCACGACTACAAAAAGGTCGACCATAATGGGCCACTTCTAAGAGGC
Organism: Datura stramonium; assembly: GCA_018107945.1. Taxonomy (NCBI): domain Eukaryota; kingdom Viridiplantae; phylum Streptophyta; class Magnoliopsida; order Solanales; family Solanaceae; genus Datura; species Datura stramonium. Next base: position 24,621 of record JACEIK010010687.1, read on the forward strand.
CTCATTCATCGCGTGACTTAAAATTTGAAGCACGTATGTGGTTAGATTTGGTTTTCTTGAGGCTAATGCCCTCTTTGAATACATCGTAAGTCCCAATTGAAGTTTCCATTCTCCTTGCTTGCATAATGGATCATGTACACATCAATGTAGAGGGGAGATTGTGCTGATCAATTCAAACGCAAGGCCAAGAAACAAGCCACCGCATTGCCATTTCTTAACACACAGTGTGCATGTTATGTATGCGGATAACTTTTCCTTTGTTCCAACTATTTGATAGGACGGTGTAGGGCAAAAGTGTGATTACATTTCCCACCAAAACCGACAAGAGGCTCGATGCATGAAGCGGGCAAAGTATACAAAGACATGACCTTACCATCATCTTTGGCGTCCACTTACACAACAACTACACCCTCCATACAGCGAGAACCCCAAAGTTCTCCACCTCCTTATTTGCTCAACATTGCACCGAGGCCAAAATGCATGAGAACCAACAGGTGCGGTTATCCAAGGCTCTTCCTACCATGATATAGGGTGCAATCAAGAAAGACTTACAGCTTGCTAAAGACAAATTGGCTAGCCTATGCTCTATGGTTGATGTACCTGAATGCAAAGTGGGTACTTTAAGACAAGAGATGGCTGCCCTCGCTGCAAAATCATTTATTTCCCAACCAAACCTTTGTGAACCTGAGGCGTTACACGAAGCACCCAAAAGCCTCTTAGGATGATTGGTGGGTAAGATATGATAGTGAGTAAGAACAAGTGCCCTATGAGGAACCCCATCATTTTCGACCTCCTCCTCCAATGTGTTGTTCATATGATGTCGATCCTTCCTGGTCACGGTGTAGTGGCAGTGTCGTACCATGAGCCGCACTTTGCTAGGACAATTGGATGGTGCAGGCCGGGACAACCACTATCTCTTCCCTTTGGATACACAACAACCGACGATCGAAGAGACAGCTTCTTGGCAGTTTGATACTGCCACCCAGCCATGAAACCACGGTCCAATCACTAACTCAATCGAGAATCATCTATCTTTTGCTTATCTTTTCTTTTGATACATTGTGGGCAATATACACATTTTAAGTTTGGGGTGGGATGATTCTTGTTTGTTGCATGTTGAAATTTACGGGGTGGGCTGAAAATACTCTTGATGGTTGATGATTAGTGACTAAATGGGGTCTTTGCTATGAATTGTAAAATATTGAAAATCTTGAATAGAGAAATGACCCCGAAAGTCTTGTTCCTTTTTCTGCAATGTAAATAGTAGTGTAGAATTAAAACTCCGAGGTTTCTTTTACCTAATTCATTCCCAGGGAGCATTCTCTTTTATTTTGTTATTTTTGTTGTCAAACCAGGTTGGTTTTCACGATGATGGATTGAGTGGCGACATTCTTAAGGGAAAAGGTCATGTTGCTTTGAGTCTTTTGTGAGATTGTTTGAGTGGAACCCTTGAAATTTTTTTGGTCAAATGGAATTATAAAAACAAGGGCATGAGAATGAAAATAATGAGAAAGTGTTGACATCGTGGGGATAGAATTCTTTGTCATACATTGTAAATTCCTGGCAACATGACATTTGCTTGCTTTGATGTCCTAATTTGGTGTTTTGTGTTGAAAATGACTCTTGTAGACCCTTTAAGATTGGTGTCTTTTGTGGTGAGGACATTTTTGATAAATCTCATGCATTACATCTTGTTAAAAACTTGCCGTAAATGTTATTCAAGGTGAAATCCTAGATGTAGTTGCGCCAAGAACATGAGTTTAGGCTTTCCTTTAGGAACTCTGCCCATATACCCTCCATGAGCATTGATCCTTGTTAGCAATTGTTGAGCCTTAAACCCTTTCCTTGGAAAACACATTACAAACCTTAAGACCATTTTTAATACCTCTTTTTGGCCCCCATTTCCCCTAAATTCTAAGTAATGATAATAAAGCGATGAAATGAGGCTTAAGGCCTAAGAAAAGAGGAGTGATAAAAACATTTGTGAAAAATGAGAAAAAAAGCCTAAGTTTGGGGGTATGAAAAACAAAGGGGAAGATAAGAATTATAATGTGAAGGGAACATAGCCTTTGTCAAAAGTGCACCAAAGGTTAAATAAAAAAAAAAAGACAATTTTGTGAATCGTTGTTTCCTCTTTGTGTGTAATAAGGCTAGTTGTGAAAGCAAAAAGGGTTATAAAGAAGTGTTAAAGAAATGAAAGTCGTGAGGAAAGAAAGGGAAAGAAAGTTAGATTAATGGGAATTGATATGAGTATGTCACAAAAAGCATTATGGAGGATCTAGTCACTATAGACAAATGCTCAGCCTACCCTTACCCCGAGACTACATCAAAACCCGCAAATCCTAAATGATTCTAGGTGCAACTACTCTACATTAGTAACCGATACATGAAGGGAAATCCCTGTGGTCAAGTGTGTAAACGAAGATATCTTTTGGGAGAATGGTGTAGTGTCTCTTTCAATTAATCCCTTGTGTGCATTCAAATGATCACGCGACCAAAAGAATAGCGATCCTTATTTTATTGTTGGCATAATTCCTTTTGGGATGGAAGAGAATTGAGTTAAGGTGAAAAAATGGCAACGGAGTGTAAACTCTAAGGAAGCTTTGAATATTATTGATTATAACTTGAGATATTATGTGTGTTACTTGGTTGAGCTATGCCCTTGTTTTGTTAAATGATTCCCTTTCACCTTTTCTTAAGAAAGTGGTTGCACATTTGAAACATCTTCATTGTTTTGGTATTTTCGGGTAGTTTCTTGTCTTTTTTCGGTGAGTGTGGTGAGTATTTTTTGGTTGTCATAGTCTAGGTGATCGGTGAGGTCTAATTGTGAAGAGAGGTGGCATATTCCTCAATACTTGAGAATTGCATTACTTGTGGATAAGCAATGATTTAAGTTTGGTGGTTTGATGAGTTGGTAATTTACCAACTTATTGAAGCTCTAAACTTGAGTTTTGTTTCGTTCTTGAAGTTAATTATTTGGATTATGCCCTTTTTGCTTTGATTGTGTGCGAATGGATAAAAGTGAAAAAAGAGCAAAATGAAGAAAAATAAGGGAGTGAGAATAATCGGTGGTCCACGAAGCTCGGCAGACGCTGGCCAAAGGACCAATATCACTACCTCGGAAGGATTAATAGCATCGGCGGTTTGCGACTTGCCAACGGTGATTTTGTCCGATCGCCGAATGATACCCAATAGTTCTAGAAAATGGCTTGAAGACTCGGCGGTTCACGAATTGGCATTTGGCCTTCGGAGTGAACTGTCGGTGTTCACTAGAATTTAGTGAAGATGCATGAAAGACACCGGCAATTCACGAATTGTAAGCGGGCTTAAGCCAAAAATCGCTTTTATTCGATTCGAGCGGTGCTCATAGGTGCGCCGTCTAACAACTGGAAAAGAGATAAAAAAGTGCCCTACTTTGGGATATAAATAGAGAAAAGTTCTTTGTCCTCAAATATGTAGAAGGAGAGATAGAAATAGAGATATTGAGAGAGAAGAAAGCTTACATCACATCATTGTTTCCCCTTTTAGTGAAGAACATTCGAGGGAGAGGAGATTCTAATTGAAAATTATAGAAGAGTACTCCATTCTATTTCCTCTTTGTACTAGTAAGAATTTGAGATATTGTTGAAGAATATTTTGTGAAGTTGATTTATCTACTCTTGCTATTAAATTCAATGATGCTATTCATTAATGTGTTGAATTTATCTTAGCATGAGTAGCTAAAATCAATAACTAGTGGTGTGCGATTATGAATACTTAATTGGATTGGGTATTGCTAGAGTCATCTTCATATTGTTCATGCAAGTGTATATCTATTAGATTCTCTTCGATCTTTAAAGGAAGATCTGTTGATTATGATATGAGTCTATCTATTCTTACTTGATTGTTGCTTGAAAAAGAATAATTAAGTATTGGTAGTGGGTGTGGAAAACAAAGTGTGAAATTAGTCTGAAATATTTGTATTGCATTCTCTTTCGTTATTGGCAACAAATAGCTAGGAATAATGAAGTTGCTAATCCAAATCAAATTGGGATGAGGTAAGTTGTGGCTAGAGTTTTATAAAACTCTAGCAAGAGAGTAACTAATAGTGCAAGAAAATGAGATTACCCACTTCAAAGATTATTTACACTAATCAAACTTATAAGATGACTTATGTCCGTCTAGTTAGTATTTCATCTACACGCATCTCTAGTCTTTCACACCCTTGTTGACAACTTAGGTGATCTTGCTATTTTTATTATACTAAATCAACCAACACAATTCTCTGAAAATTTCAACTCCCCTATTTTATTTGTTTTTTATATTAAATCTACGTCGTCTCTAACATCAATTTCTCAATCGGCACTTGGAAATTATCATTCCCTAGTCCTCTTGGGATTTGACCCCGGCCTCGTCTCGTTACGTGTTTTAATACTTCGGCCATGTGTATATTCTTTGCATTAAGGATATATTGTGGGCGTTATCATTTAGTTAGAAAGCTTTCCCCCAAGGTCGATCACTTCATGGCGAGGAGGAGATAGAGGCCTTGTTGGGCAATTCTTCCCTCTCTCAAGGATGCTTTAATTGAGGAACGAGATTATCGGAGTTTAGATATCTTCGGAGAACCATTGCAGAGGTTTGGCTCCATTTCGAAGAAGGTTGCAATATGCCCCAACCATGGTCTCTGGGATGGAGTCTTACTTCAGCTTCTATCATTCCCTCAGCTTGATCAACAAGCTGAGTGGCGAGCAACCTCTTGTGCGTCCCTTATAGATGAACATATAAAATGGCCAGCTCTTATTTTATGAGCTAAAGAAAATAAACTGGCACCTCGAAGAATAACATAAGTGTCCTAAGTAAGTCATTCAACGCTTTTTAAGCTGCTGAAATGAGAAGGCGTAATGAGGAAAAAGAGTGAAACCTTGGAAAAGATGATGACCCATAGCCAAGGTAATGACTAAACATGTTATAGAGCTTGGAGCCAAGAGTTTGAATATTTGTAGGGACCCAAGGGCATGGTCAATATGAAGGAGATGTTTTACCTCCTAGATAGAATGTGGAATGCCAATACATTACAGATCAATGGTGGGTTCTCATCAAGGTACCAAAGTGCCAATCCTAGCCCTTCGTCACCCTTGTGATGAGAATTAAGGTTGGAGAGGTTGTGAAAATCAAGGTTGGAATGATAGAAATGATAGATGGAGGAACCGGGAAATGTCGTGAGGGAATTATAGAAGTTCAAATCCATACATACCTCCTCCTAAGTGGATGCAACTAAATGGATCTAGGGTAAGTGATATTGCAATCAAAACTCGAGGAGATGTTGTCTAGGGTGTTGAAAAGACTAGAGTCCACCGATGGTGGAGTGAAGGAGTAAAAGGGAAGGTGTCTAACCTTGCCCATGCGCGAGCTCCCATTCGTCCTCTATAAAGCATTTAGAGGATCAAATGTCCCATCTCTCAACCAAAATAAAACCCCAGATGAAAGGAACCCATGCGAGTGACACTATACGCAATCGAAGAAGGATAAACATTGCATAGCTGTCACGAGAGTGAAAAAGTTGCTTAGGCGTCACGGGTGTTAAAGGCCAAGAATGTTATTGATCCTAAAGTAAGTGATCACTTGAGTGATGAAGTTCCAAGTGCATCAATTTGTGTTGACAATGAGGAAGAATTAGAGGAGGAAGGAGTGGATGACCCTCCTTGAGAATGTTGCTATACGAATGAGGGTGAGGTGACTCATTATACAAAAGGCGAAGAACCTAAATCCCACCCCCATTCCCTCGGTGGTTGGATAAAATGAAAGAGGACAACCAATATAAAAAATTCATTGACATGTTCTATAAGTTGTCCATAAACATACCGTTTGTGGGTGCATTGCCCCAAATTCCACGGCTATGTAGAAATTCATGAAGGAGATGTCAAAAAAAGAACACAAAATTGTGGGCCCACAGAAGAGCATAGTGGAGATGTCGCACCAGCTTTGTAGTGCTTTGTGATAGTCAGCAATCTTTCTCCCTAGAAGAGAGGACCCGGGGAGCATTCACTATTCATGCACTATTGTATTGTATATATTTCAACAAGTGCTATGTGATCACGAAGAAATGTGTACCTAATGCCTCTAGAGTTAATTTTAAAATGTTTGGTTTGGGGAGTCCTAAGCTGCAACAATGATGCTATTAATGGTTGATCTCTTTATAATGCGCGCCGCAAGGTGCTTGAGGATGTGTTTGTTCGAGTTGATAATTTTATCCTTCCTACCAACTTTGTTGTGTTGGATTGCGATATGGATGCTAAAGGTACCTATAATCTTGGGAGACCACTATTGTCTATGAGGAGAGAATTGGTTGATGTATAGATGGGGGAGTTGAAGTTTAGAGTTGGTGGTGAAGAAGTCATATTTAATATTTTCCAACCAACGCAAGCATATGAGTGCGAGTGATTGCGGCCATTGAGGAAGAAGACGAGCAAGGGATCGAATGTAGCGAGGGAGTTAATGCGTAGAATGACTCTCCAAATGATTGATGAGTGGGTGATGAATCTTTCATGCCACAATATTAAATAAGACACTTCTTGGGAGGTAAGCAGAAGTCTTCCTAGAAATTCAGTTGCATTTGATTTTCTTATTGTTTTATTTTAGTAGGATAGATTGGAATGACAACAATGTGAAGGAAAACGGGGTACAAGGCTGTGTAGGACCTATGAAACCACGGGGAACTAAAGTGTTAGGCTGAGTTCAAACACAAACCGGAACTAAAAGGTGAGAAAAATGAGGATTACGTGCCTCACTGCCCGAAATGTAGGTGTCGACCAGCGAATGCTTAACTCACGGCATAGAGAACCAAGCAAGAATACGGAAAAGCTGGAAAAAGGAGGTGAACTAAGACACCTGCGACACAGTGTAGATATACAGAAATGCGGGTCGCGCAGACGAGAGAAATGCCTTGGGCATGAGCAAGGCTGACTGCGGCCCAGGAGGCTGTGGTTCACGGAGTGCCTACTTATGGGCCGCGAGTCCGGCGCTCGTGCGAGTATGAGGAATTTAAATGTTTTGGCTAACCCATTGGCCCGAATCCGACACAATGAGACCTTAAAGTGTTTTACACTCCTCCCCCACTTCCCAAAACCCCATTTTCTAGACCATTTTGTTTCCCATAACCACTAAACCAACCACTTCTTCTCCATTAAATGCATTTACTCCCACCTTTGTCCTACAAATCCATTCATCTTCCTCCATCTATAAATTCCATCCACCTTCACCGTTTCCACCATCACTCACAATTCTCTCTCACTAGGCACAAGAAAGAAAAAGCTTCGGGTTTGCCAATGTGAAAGAAAATTTTTCAAGATTCCTATTTCATTTCTCTTCTCACCCATTTAGTATGTATTAATTTTCATCTCTATTCCTTGAGATTATTGATTATTGTAGTACAATAGATAGAATGCTAGTATTTCTAGTTTCTTGACCCATGTTTCCCTTATTAGCCCTCATGTATTCGTCATTTTTGTGTTAGCTTCGGTTATTGTCGGTTTTGTGGGGAGTGTCTAACTTCTGAAATTATGTGGGTAGAGACTCTTGTTCATTACTCTAGATCTATTACATGTGCTTGTATGTCTTGAAAGGTTAGTTGAGGTGAAATTTGAGTAACCCATGTGCTTGGAATGTATGATTTTTCCCGATGATAGATAGGATAGCGTCTTTCTTAGGGAAAAATGACATTCTCACTATTTTGTACTTCATGGTGGATGAAAATTTGATATTGTGAGTGAGTTGTATGAAATTGTGGATTTGAATTAATACATTTGATTAGTTTGGGCACTTGGCATTTCGATGATAGGCGGGGGGTAGCGTCCTTCTTAAAGGAAGGCATTGAGTGGTCCCAATGATCTTTATGGGTATATATATAGTTGATAGACCTTCCAGGGAAATTCAAGTACCCGTTTGATCATATGTGCTTAGAATTATGATGAAATGGTAGAAGTAGAGCTTAAAAAGTTTAGGTAGTCACCATATAGGAATTGCCGGTTCGCGGATGCCGATCTCTGAAATGCGAGGTTATGGCGTAGGAATGGAGTTTGGGCTACAAGCTCACTATCACCCGCATGCATTACACCTATGATTCATGAATACCTTGTTGTTTAATGTAGGTGCTTATGATTAAATTGGCAAAGTAGAGCTTAAATTGTTGAGGTAGTCACCATTTGGAAATTGCGGTTCGCGGATCTCGTCCACAAAATGCGAGGTTGTGGCGCGGGAATGAGTTTGGGGCTACCGGCTCACTATTCCACTTCATTACACCTTACTATGATCCGTTAATCACTACTTGTTAAGTGTAGGTGCAATCACGAGCCAAATCACAGCAAGTTCGTAGTGATAACTTCCAATGCACATGCATACTGCGGTCTCAACCTGCGGGCCGTAAGGTGCTACCCAGTTATTTAAATTTATATTTTTTTCATCAAATCTTTTTATTTCATGTTTCTTAGCATAGAATAGTGATTTCCTTCTAATTTTCATATATAAAAACACAAAAATAGTTTGGTTTGTGGCACTAACATTGTTATGCAAGATCATGTATTCTTCGAGCAAACAAGATAAAACGGAAGGCCCTTCCTCATCAAAAAACAAGGGAAAGATGAGAGAAACCCAACCCCCAAGCTAATACATGAGGATATTATCATCCTCTATGTCTTGGACATGAAAGATACTACCTCACAAAAAAATAGGCCGCTCCTGCGGAAAGGCACAACGATTTGAAGTGGGCCTTGGGGATGAAACTTCCCAAAATCACCTTGTAATTCAATGTGAGCATATGCATGCTTTAGCGAAACACTTCCAAATTACTTCCAAAATTTGAGTCTTTAGAGTTTATGCCTCATATAGCGGAAACACTCAATGTAGCACAAAGGGAAGAGAGGGATGAGTTTCTACTGCGTCGAATTAGTCATGTTAAAAGCGGAGTGAGTGGACATCACTCTTGATACTATCACTACTATCTATTGGGAGGATGAGATTGACTGTTTAAGAGTTGAGTTTGCAGTAAGGTTGGCTGACAAGGATAATCAATTTAGTTTGGGTAGATCTTTGTTACACCATTAAGATTCCGATACTTAGATGGCCTATTCGCGCGTTGGTTAAGCATATTTGGAAGCCAAACGTGCTAGAAAAGGCCGGGAAAAACCGGGCCATAAACCTGCCAAACCATCTTGAAGATCCAGCCAGAGCCTCGCGATAGCACCGTGTGGCCGGGCGGGAGCCACCCGCGTTGGCTCCGTGATACATTGGGCTGTCCCGAGCCCAGTATATAAAACCCCCACTTCGGTTTTAAGTTCATTACTTATATTAAACTTCCAAAAAACGCAACAAATAGAGAGTGACGACGAGGTGAATATATTATCGTTCGATTACAGCGACAAACGTAGTCCAAATCTAATTAACCTCGGAATGCAGAAATTGTTATTTAGCGGCGAGGAGCATTCCTCACAGTTTTGTTAATCACGGCGAGACCGAATCGTCGAGCTACCGGACTAAAGGTAAGTAGAATTGCTCCAAACTAGTGTCTATGTGCTCCTAGCCATAAAGTGAATACTTCTCCTTCACGAACCTCTAAAAAATAGCAAGCTTTTCGGCCAGATCTTTCGATAAGCCTAAGTTTTGGCATAAATATATCGAAAGTGACGTCTTCCTTGAGTAGTGTTGTATTTAGTACTAGTGACATATATATGAATGCGATTTAGGAGAAATAGCCGTCTTGTAGAGCCTCGTCAAACGACCCGGATAACTCGAGTTAAGGTATGTAGAAGTAGTTTCTTCGGCAAGTTAGCGGCTTTAGCCATATAAATCATAGTAAACTCAGATGTTGAATTCTCGGAGTTGAATGTTGAAGTATTGAGTAAGTTAAATGCATCTGGTTTTGCGTTGCCGTATCGTATTCGGTCAAAGAAAGTTAGTAAGCATGCGCCAAAGAGCGAGTTAGCATTCCAAATTCAGCCACGCCTGTTCTTATGATTAGCAAGCATATTTGTAGAATAAAGAAACATATTTTCGGAATAAAGTAGTAAAGTAAAATCGGATAGACGAGGCAGTTTTATGGCTGAGACTAGCCATTCGAGACAAGCGAAGATATTGGCTACGAATTAGCCATTGAACGAATTGTATCACGCACAAATTAGCCAAACGGTTAAATAAAGATTACGAGAATCGAGTATAATCGGTAAAGAATCGGTATAGTAGAAGAGATCGAATAAGAAATCAGATTTCGGATAGTCACTTTTGATTATACATGCTTGCTATTTATATGTGCCTATATGTTTGTTGAACTTGATGTGGCGTGAGGGCCCCTTATTGAGCATACTCGCGCCGCCCAGGGTTGTGTCGTGTCGCCCCTTGGCGGGTGGGTTTTACGTCCTCCAAGGGTGGCATGCCGTCCCAAACTTGGACGAAGATAGGATAAAGCTTTCCCCATTCAGGTCATCAACTCTGATACCGACAGCCACAGTGAGTTTGTGTCCAGAATGCATCCCATCTGGATATTCCACTGTTGAGTAGTTCCGGAGAGCAGTACGATCTGTTTCGAATGCTTTGTTGAGTTCGTGTCCGAAACAGACCCTATCTGTACGAATGCACACATGCAGAAGTCTCGGGCTAATTGCGGTGTGGCCCAGGCTATGGCCCGGCAGAGCCAGGGGGAGCCCCGGTAGAGGAGCTCCTAGTAAGCGAGATGAGAGGTGACTTATTTTTATTTAGTTTTGGCAGGTAAAAATTTATATAGATTGTTTACTTGCTTGGCGCCATCGGGCTTATAGAGGGTTTGTATTGGATCTTTCTTGCTACATGTATATCTATGTATGTGCTATATATTAGCTACTGAAGCGATGAAGCCGCCAGCGTCTATAGGTACGCCTCTGCACCATCGGTACGAACCAACTTGGGCCGGTTGCTCGGCTTGCGGGTCGATTATCTCACTTGCCATACAGGTACTGAATTATGCTATCTATTTCAGTTGTTTTCAGTTATATTATTTCGGTTGCTTTGCATACTCGGTACCGATGGTACGGCACCGATGGGAGCCTTTGCATTACACACTGCCCAGTACTCGCAAACAGGCGATCTGTGTTGACGGCCTATAAGTCGCCGGCTCACTGTCATTGATGATTCCGAGTGTAGCTCTTTTCCTTTGATGCTTCTGATATGGTAGGTCGGGAGCCTGTCACGTCGGTTCTATTATTACTCATAAAACTGCCCGATTGTATTTATTATCTCCTTATGGTTAGTTGAGCAGTGGTGTGAAATTTGTCTGTTTGTTATAGCTGTTTAGCCTTCTGTTTTATGTTACAATGATGGCCAGAGCCGCCGTTTAACTTGATAGTAGTGACTTTAAGTGCGTAGCTTTTGGTATTCTCCATGTTGCGTTTGAATGACTGATAGCATGGTGGCCTTGTCGGCCCGCATAGGATCCTTGATATTAGAATGTTGCAGTTGGCGTTGATGTTTCCACGTGGCTATTAGCCCAGTTGGCCGGGCACATGTTCACAAGCCGTTATATAGCCCTTTGTTTCAGGAACACAAAGATAGAGCTAGCCGAGCTGACGGATGTTACCTAGGCCCACCGGTGTCGTCCAGTCCTTCTAGGGCACTAGGTGCAGTCACCACCCGAGGCGGCGTGACAAACTTGGTATGGTAGAGGTCGTGTCCCGAAGTGCAAGCCATCTAGAAGTAGAGTCTTGTCTATGGATGTGTTGTGCACCCATGATATATGGCGGGGAGGCTGCCGAGCATGATAGGATGGTTACTCTTCTTTCTCCGATCGGTCGTGCTATAGGCGATGCAGTAGGGTTAGTCACTAAAACTTATCGTATTCTTTGTCTACTGAGATGAGCGCGAACCGGCTGACACCTGCCACGGGCGAAGATTGGAACACGGTAAGCGAGAAGGCACCCGGCGGGGATACTGATTTGAGCCAGTCGGCCGAGCGAGGCGACACCAAGCTTCATCACGGCCCTCTCGTGATCCCCTCACATCGGGAGCGGGTGGGCACTGCGCCCCAGGTAAGCTCCTGTACCTTCGCTCACATCGAGATAAGGAGTTCGTGGCGCGCCAGTTTGTTAGCACGAAATGATGGCCACACGGCGCCCGGTTCGCGCCACTGCCTGCGACGAGTCTTCGAGTGGTCGAGCAGTTCCAGTCGGGGAGTTTTGGCCTTTGGGTCCCCCACGGTTCACGGGGGTCGGATCAGGCGAGAGGACCCTCGGGACTTCTAGATCGAGATGCGAAGGATTTGGAATTTATGCATGTGGCCACTTAGTCTGTTAGTAGCGGTGTTTCGGTTGCGGGATATAGTTGTACTATGGTACGAGAGTTCGGAAAGGTCTAGAGGGAGAGATGTTACCCCTCGACTGGACCAGCTTCTCGAAGGCCTTCTGGACCGTTGCCTCCACGAGAGATCTAGCGAGCCGGATGGATCGATTTTGCATCTAGAGCCGGCGAGAGTATGCGCGAGTATGCTTTGATTTGACTCCTTAGCAGCTATGCTCCGGCATTTATCGATACTATGCCGGCTAGAGTTCACAGATTTGTGTAGTGCGAACCGGAATACTGCTTGAGGCATGTATGATAGCTACATTGCGAAGAGATATAGATATCCTTGTACGAGCCTTTACTCGAACCGTAGGAGTCTTAGGGCAGCCCAGCAGGCGCAGACGAACCGGTCGAAACAGCCGCGCGAAGAACGAATCGAATGATTTGCATGAGAAGTTCGAAAGGACCCGAGGCCTCGACTATCGAGACAGAACCCCTAAACCCCGCCCTCCACCCTGGCTGGCCCAGCCAAGGTAGATACGCACCTCGTCGAGGGCGGTCGAGCCTAGTGGCGATTCCCGGAAACGGTAGACTCCGCGCGAGAGAAGGAGCGGAAGCAAATTCACACCCTCACCTTTGCCCTTGGTATTGCAATAAACCACACCTCGGAGATTGTGGGTAGCTCTCGGATGTTATATTTGCGGGCGGGAAGGGCCTTAGAATGGTGGCCCGACCCGGAGGGGCGGGAGGATAGAGGCCGGTCGGGATAGGGGATCGCGGGGCCACGAGCTCTAACGGCCTCGGGCGTAGGCCCTCGAGGCTCGACGAGGCGAGAGGCCGAGGTAGATCGAGCCTCCCGGTTCGGGGTACGGGCTCGAAGCGAGTACTTATGCACTACCGAGGAAGCATGACTCGAGGCGTCTCGATGTAGTAACAGAAATAGCGATGACTATCTGTTCATGCACTGCTTATGTATTGATTGACCCGGGATCCACTCTTTCATATATTACCCTATTTGTATACGAAAGTTCAATAGTGCACAGGTAATACAGCCGATCCTTTTTAGTATCCACACCCCGTCGGTGACTGTGCTAACGAAATTTACCGAGGTGTACAGTAGGAAATTGCGGCCGCGGATCTGATAGACACAGTAGAAGCTAGAAATGATAGACTTCGATGCCATAATGGGTATGGATTGGCTAGTCTTTGTGCTATGCCAACGTAGAATGTTGGACGAGCGGTCGATTCCACTTTCGAGGCGCGTGCGGGAGGTGGAAGCGGCACGGCTAAAGGTAGAGTTTATTTCCTATCTTCGGGCGAGGAAATTGATAACTAAGGGATTTATTTACCACCTAGTCGAGCTCGGGATGTCGAAGCCAGAATCTCATTTCCGTGCATTTCGGTGGTAGCGAGTTCCCTGATGTGTTTCAGATGAGTTACACAGTATTCCCCCGAGAAAGGGAAAAAAAGTTTTTCTATTGATTTGTTACTAGGCTTTTCGGCCTATATCAATTCCTCCCTATCGTATGGCTCCTGAGAACTTAGAAGTTAAGATATTTGAAAAATTTGCTAGACAAAAGGTTTTGTAGTGAGTTCTTCACCATGGGGTGCGCAGTTCTATTTGTGAGAAAGAAAGATGGCTCACTCCGTATGTGCAAAGATTATCGGCAGTTGAATAAAGTTCTGATGAAGAAGAACAAGTACCCGCTTCCCCGAATAGATGATTTATTTGATCGATTACGGGAGGCGAATGCTTTTCAAGATTGACTTGCGGTCGGATATCATCGAGTTCAAGTACGTGAAGAGATATTCCCAAGCTGGCATTCAAAACCCGATATGGACACTTTCAATTTCTAGTCATGTTCTTTGGGTTGACGAATTCCCCCGGCTTAATATTTATGGACACGATGAATAGTATTTTCGAGACCATACTTGGAACTGTTCGTGATAGTATTTATTATTATTACAGTGTATTCGCTGCAAACTGGAATCACGAGCTTCATTCTGGATAATTACTCCAATTCAGAGACCGCCGGTTATATGCTTAGTTATCCAAGTGTAGTGCAGCTTTATTCGGTAGCCTTTTGGGGCACATTTTGTCGGATCTTGGTATACGGCGGCATGCGAAAATAGAAGCGGCCAAAACGTGGCCTAGGCCTACCACTACGGCCAAAGTCCATAGCTACAGGTTTAGCAGGTTACTACGAAGGTTTGTTGAAGGTTCTCGGCCTCGCAGCACCTCGGCCAATCGCGCGAGAAACGGCCAGCGTTTGATGGACGAGGCATGCGACGAGCTTCCAGAAGCTGAAAAGCAGATTAGCCTCGGCCCGGTGCGGCATTGCAGGAAAGGTACGAAGGATATTTGGTGTATTGCGGCATCGGGCGTCGGGTTGGGTGTGTGTTGATGCAGCATGGTAAGTGATTGCATATTCTTCCAGGCAGTAGGAAACACGAAAAAATTACCCTACCACGACACGGAGTTAGCGTGTGACCCTTTGTGAAAATGTGGAGACATTACTTGTATGGCTTCCATGTGAATATTTTCACAGATCATAAGAGCCTACAGTACATCTTCACCCAAGGGAGTTGAACACACGCGACATCCTTTGGTTGATTTGCTAAAAGATTATGACGTAGATATTATGTACCACAGGAAGAGCCAATATTATAGCGAGATGCTCGGTCGTAAGTCCATGGAAAGTTTGGCGTAGTTTGCGGCTGACGAGGTAGTCGGGGAGATACATCGATTGCTTGACCTAGCCGTTAAAATTTAACAGAAATAGAGGACAACGAAGCGGTAATTGAGAACTGCCGTGTAATCATTAGTAGTGGAAGTAAAGGAACGGCAATAAGAGGATCTGACCTGATCCATCTTAAAGATTATATTCACGGGGAAAGCGCCCGAGATTTCCAAGTAGCGAAGGATGGGGTCTTTGCGTTGTAAAGACCCGTCTATATGTTCCCGATATTTCGAGCCTCCGCCCGGCCCAGTGTAAAGATGAGAATGCGTTGCGCCGCTATTCTCTCCACCCCGGTGCGACAATGTACCATGATATTAAAAGAGAACTGCGAGTGTCGGAAGTGAAAAGAAATTGCTAAATTTGTAGCCCGGTGTCCTAGCGCCCCTTGGTGAAAGCGAGAACACTAGAAACAGTAAAGGTTAACTTCGAGGACATGCCGTGCCTCTCACAAAATGGAAACGGTAGATATGGATTTTGTGGCGGGATTACCGTACTAGACATAGACATGACTCTATATGGGTGATAGTTGTGATTGACCATCCGGCTCATTCACCGCATTAAGAACTACTTTCTCTGAAGATTATGCGAGGAAACGTATATCCAGAAAATAAGTCGAGACTGCAAGGAGTGTTATCCCATTGGCCCCCGACGAGCACGGTTTCTGGCTGTAATTTTTAGCCGATCGTTTAAGAGAGGTTTGGGTACGCGAATTAATTTGAGCACGCATTTCCACCCTCGGAACGGATGGGCGGTGACACCATTCGAGCTCGAAGACATATTTAACGGCGTGTGTGCTAGATTTTGGTGGTAATGAGATGAGCATTTGCCCCTAATCAAGTTTGCTTATATTATAGCTATCACTCGAGTTTATCAGATATAGCGCCTTTCGAGAGCTTTACTCTGGGCGAAAATGTAGATCGCCCAGGTTAGGCTAGTTTTGAAATAGGGAATCAGCGTTGATTGGGCCGGACATTGTTGTGGAGTCGAGAGGAGAAGGTAGCTTATCGAGAACGCCTAGCGCCTGAGTCGCGAAATCATATGCCGGATGTGCGGTGCGAAACACGAGTTCGATGTGAATGGCCCAGGTATTTTGAAAGTGTCTCAGATAGAAAGGGAGTGATGAGATTTGGCAAGAAAAGTAAGCTCGATCCAGATTTGTTGGGCGATGAGATTTGGCAAGAAAGGTAAGCTCAGTCCAAGATTTGTTGGGCCTTATCAGATTCGTCGAAGGATAGGCCAAGTGGCGTATGAGTTGAACTTGCCTTCAGAGTTAGAATCCGTTCATCCAGTCTTTCATTTATGGAGACCAGTCCAGAGCAGTCCCAGTCCAGGATATCCAGGTTACAGAAGAGTTGACCTACGAAGAGGTTCCAGTAGCTATCCTAGACAGACAGATTCGCAGATGGAGAACTAAAGATATTGCGTCTGTCAAAGTACTGTGGCGTAACAGGAACCGAGAAGAGAAGTCGTGGGAGGCGGAGGAAGATATGAAAGCTAGATATCCTCACCTATTCCAGGCCTAGTCAGGCGACAGGTATATCCATATTATTATTTATGCAATACCTTATGGTTGTATATGTATAAATGAGAAAGATTGATGTTTAGTTATCGAATGAATCTTATAGTATCATGTGGAGTACCTGTATTGGACTTTTCTGTG